>JAJLUM010000001.1:277766-393175 GCA_030564265.1 Blastobotrys attinorum
AAAAAAAAAAAAAAAAAAAAAAAAAAAAAATTTCAGCGCGGCGCGGCGCGGCGGTCGATCGCACATGTAGCTACTATATTTCTCCCATTTGCGGCATTTTGCGTTATTCTGAGCCAACCAACTGAGCATTTGTGAGAGGAATAAGTCCGCTACGGAAAAAGCCAGCTATTCTGATATTACAGCTATGTATATGTATATTTTGGGTGTCTTTTTTCTATTTATCCACCAGCGGTGAAATAAATATTAAATTTTTTTTTTCGGTCCCAAATGAATATGCACTCTGCATGTGCGGCTCAAGCCGAGATTGGTAATACAGTACGAACAATAATATTAAACATTTTAAACTACACAAATTATATAAAAAAAAAACCCCAAAATAAGCCACTACTGCTTACCTTCGGCTTCTTCCTGAAACAATAGCCTTGAACCCGTTACACAGAGTCACCACATCAGGATAAGTTCGATCCACCAGCTTGTACCCCCGAGGAAGCACCTTGATGTTCCAAAACTGAACCGGAGTGCTCCTACTGATTTTAAACGCCAGCAGGAAGTGTCCTGGCCGCTTATGGTCAAACGTGAACAAGTACTGCGACTGAGAACTCGATTCGACATAATTGTTCAAAAACTCCTCTGCCTTCTGCTTGGACAAATCTCTGAACTTGTCGTTACTAGCAATCTCACGAACCTTCTCAGCCAATCCACCGACATAGTCTAGTAGCAACTCGTCGAGATCAGAAAACTTCTGTCCCCCGATTTCGAACTTGCCCATAGTAAACTCGCTAGGCTTGTCGACCTCGAGCACGTCCAGGTGCTGGTAGATTTGTCCTGTGACTCGCCAGGTGATGGCCAAATGGTCAATCCCTCTTGAAGACGGACGGATAACCAGATCACCGTCGGATTTAGTAGCCAAAAACTCGACAGCCTGGCTGCTGTTCATAGGCTGGAACAAGGCATGCTTGATGATTCGTCGAGACCGATTTTGGTTCTCCTGTTTGGCACGCACCGCAGCGTTGTCTCGATCCTCGGCCTTGTAGTCCCACTTCTTTGGGTCCTGGCGATTGGATCTGGGCCTACTGGCTCTAGCGATTTCAGACGGAATAGTGCTCAAATCTGCGGTGAACTGGGAATAGCTTAAACTCTTTACCACAGCCTGAACTGTAGAGCCAAACTGGAACACTTGCCGCGGGACACTTGGGTCTGGCTCGTTCATGTAATGTTGGGCAACGTTGCCCTCGATTCCACAAGCAAGCCGCACAGCCAGGAATCTGTCTGTGGCCTTGCGAATCATCACTGGGATCACTGAGCCTGGGGCCAGACTGTCTCTTGTTTCCCCAGTCAGCATGGTGAAGACCTGCATTTCGGTCAGCCTGGCCAACGGCTTTCGCCATTCAGCAAAATGGTCAAGCAGCTCTGAACGGATCATCAGCAAGGTCTGCAGTTTGCGTCGCTCAGATTCCTGCTGGATTCGCTCTGCGAACTTCCACAAATCCAACTGGGCAAGCTTCTCGGATGCATTCTTCTTGCTCTTGATCATTGCGATGATGCCACCTCTGTCCTCCAGCTCACTCACGTCGTCTTCGTCCATGTCGAAGGCATCTCGAGCCATGTGCCGAGCAATCTCTTGGTCCTCTGGGTGGATTCGAGTGGCATCGAGCATCTCGGTTTCGTTAGACTTGACAGACTTCTTGTCGTATGGGATCCGCAGGAAGCTGGCACAATTGACAAAAGTGACCCCGCCCATGATCTGCTCAGTGATCAGATCAGCCCTCTGCTGGATACCGCCCTTGGTCTGCACTTTCTGTAGCACACCAGAGGCTTTTCTTGGACCCAATCCAGAGATGAACGGCAACAGATTAGCTACGTATGAGCTTCGGCACGCCTCATTGATGTCTACACCAATCATGTTCGAGTAGTCGACAAACACAGTCTCGACAGCGTCATCAAACAATTCCTTGGGCAATAAATATTGGTGAGGGTGAATGTGGATCGCAGAGATCTCCGATCCGAGAGCAGCATACTCCAAAATAGGGCTTTGCACATATCGAGCCAATGCAATACAGTATTTGACCAGCGGTGTGTACTCAGAGAACTCGACTTCTGCTCTGGTGCTGTTCTGGTACAAACGCGCTACCTCATCCTGGGCCCAAATGAGCTCTATTTGGGCCTCAGTCTCCCCGGCGGTGAGTTTTTCTTCGTCAATGATCTTCTGGAGAATAGAATAAAGTTTTGAAGAAGCTACGGTAAACCCGGCCATGCAAATCACATCCGGCTGCGAATCGTTTACAGCCTCCACAAACTTGTTCTTAAACTCAGCAGTTATGGTTCTAGGGTCGTCGTCAAACTTGTAGTGGCCCACAGCCTGGCCCTCCTCGTCCATCATGACCCCCAGGACTGAATCCTTGCCAAATTCACCCATACCAGCAGAAAGTGCCAGTACTCTAGGAGTTGTCCCGGCCACATACTGTGGAGGTGTGTAAGGAGCTTGGTTCAGCTTCTCACCAAAGCTCTTTCGGAGATCAAAATATAGCGACTGTAGGCATGCCTGTTTCAGGTCCTCCTTGATGTTTCTACAGATAAAGGGCACAAATTTACGGCTTGCAGTCTTGAACACGACCCGTCGGGCCTCGTTCCATTTTTGCGCAGTGTCGGACACATTATCGCTCTGGAAAAGTGCTAGCATCTCTTCAAACAGAGTAGTTTTGTAGTTGGGGTAGGACACTCGGACCGTGACCAGCCCTTCGCTCTCGGCCAGCAGCATTCGAAGATACAACTCTGGCTTGAGTCGCAGCTCCTCGAATGACCGGTTAATAGCATACTTGAAATCGTAGTAGGAACTGGTCACATCGATTTTCTTGTGGCCCTTGTCGGTTAGAATGATGTCGACCTTAGCATTGGCCAAGAAGGACTTGCGGATTGTTCTCCGCAATCTCGGGTTGTAGAAAAGTTCCTCAGAGAGCATCTGTTGAGCCTCTTCAAGAGCCTGTTGAGGATCAGTATATTCCTCACCAGCTCCATCACTACCGGCTCCCAGGTGGTCCTTGGCCAGCTCGACGGGCGCCTTTGCTGGGTCGTCACTAAAGTTGATTCTGCTATTAGTGTTGATGTTTTCTGCCAGTTCGTCGGCAGTCATCCCAAATGCCTTTACGATATTATACACCTCGCCACTTCTGATTCGTTCGAATCTGCCGAACCGCGAGTGTCGCTTGATCTCACTTTCAGTCTTGAGCTGCTTGATCTCGGAAGAATAGCGGAATTGCAGATAATCCATCAGGTCTTGGTAGTCGACCAGGTGTGTAGCGGCCGACAGGGCATCATCATAAATGAAATCGCTAGAAGTTTGCAATTGCAGTTCATTATGAAGCCGCTGTGCGGCTTTCTTCTTTTCCAAAATGCCGTGGAACTCAATGTCGAGCCGCACCACCCGCCAAAGATCATCTTTAGTCAGCAGAGTCTCGCACGATGACTCAGACTCGGCATGCACAATGTAGTCTCTTCGATTGTGCCAGATGAATGGAACCTCATAGCTATCACGCACAATGAACTGGACGACATGCCCCACGGCGTCTGCGAAAGGCTTCATCAACTCTGGGCGAGACTCGAGCATTGCCTTCCGTTCTTGCAGCAACTTGTCCTTGATCCAATTCTGCTCTGCTAGCAATTCATCGTTTTCAATGTTATAGTCCATTTTGCAAGCTTGGCGCAGAATTTGGTACCGTTCTGGGATGTCCTCCACTCTGATGGCGTTGTCCTCTTCTGTGAGGAGTCGGGCCTTGAGTTCACCAGGTTCGAAAACATCCTTCAATTCTGGCTCCTTGTCTTCGTCCTCACCTTCCATTTCGTCCTCTCCCTCTAGAGCCCAGTCGTATTCCTCACCATCGCCAAAGATCTCGTACATATCTCCGAGTTTTTCCTCGTCGAGGCCGGCCATTTGACTCGTGAGCAGTGGTGCCGCACGCTTCTGGCTGGAACGGATGTCTCTTTCCTCCTCTCGACGTCTTTCGTCATCCGAAAATTCGTCTTCTTCGATGAAATCGTCGAATTCGTTTTGGTACTGTTTTCGGGGCTGCTGGTCGTTGTTGTCGTCTTCGTCATCTGAGAACATTTGATCCAGGCCACCGCCTTCGTTTTCTTCATTTGCTCTCTTTAATCGTTTGAATTGGCGTTGCTGTTGGAGGGGGCAATGTTAGTACTACTACTTTAAAAAGGATAACATAAGTCTGAAAAAAAAATGGTTGTTGAACATACCGAATCGTCTAGCGATACACCTTGGTTCTCCATCAGAAGGTCCAGATCGTCTTGATCTAATGCATTTTCGTCCTGAACAGGCGCAGCTTCAGCTTCTTCAGGCTCCTCAGATCGATGCCGTCTTCTTCTTTTCTTCTTTCTCTTGGGTACATCGTCTTCTTCCTCTTCGTCGTCCACGATAAAGCCCTCTGCCACCCGCTTTATTTCCTCTTCGTCGTCGTCATCCTCTTCTTCCGACGAGTCCACGTCCTGTTCTTGCTCCTGCTCGTCTCCGCTCTCTTGAAACTCATCCTTCTCGTGCTCTTCGCGATCAGCGCGTTCTTCTATGTCGCTCATTGGTGGTCGTTGTGTGTTTTCAGGTCCAATAAGCACCGATGCGTGGATGAAATATTTCAAGCTTTCAATATGTCTCTGTATGTGTATAGTGGTAAATGTTTAGCGGCCGGCTGGGAGGAAACCAGCGTGCTGAGATATCCGCCGGCCTGAGGATTACGCGGCACGGTGGTTGTGCCGAGCTTCTGGGGGGTGTTCAGCCGCGCGACATATGGCTGTAGAGCATGGATGCGGAGCAAGTGCATGAGATAGGTCTGCAACCAGAAAAAGGTTTGCAACTTAATCTGCCAACTTGGACGACACTTTTACGTACATATTTGGTGTACTAGTAGAATCTAAATTGTGGACAGCGATTAGGAGCCAGGGTATTTGTCTAGATAAAGCCAAGAGTACTTTTCCAGGGAACGAATAAAAGTGAGAGTATATTCATAGGGGGAATACACAAGCTACTTGGAATGACCACATTTGTGAGCTCACCGTTAGAGATCTCTCTCAGATCAAATGGGCTCATGTTCTCTAGCTCCAGCTTGAAAACTGGAAAACCGCCGGGAAAGCTTTCGGAATCTTACATATCGCTGATTTTTAGTAGCATTCCAAGAAGCAAGCGGAAAAAGAGGATGATGACACTGCTGGACCTACCAGTAGAAATTACAAGAACTATTTTAGATTACTTGGATCACTTGGATGTGGTCAGCATGTTGTATGTTTGCAAATCGCTTAGCTCAATTGTTGAACGGCATCTCTACATGGAGCCTTACTTGACATCTACTTATCGAGTGGGGCAGCTAGTTAGTGTTCTGCTTCACGGCTCGAAATTAAGAAGTGACTACAAGGCCAGTTATGTGAGGAGAATTGACTTTACGAATCTCCAAGAGGATGAACATCTGGCTGGCTGGAGAGACTGGAGACTCCGGCGCGATCCAGGTTTGTACACTACCAGCAGCAAAAGAGAGAGTGGATATGGCCATCACCCACTGCAAAGCCCGTTGCTTAGTCAATCGCAGAAGGATCTGCCCACAGGGTATGTTATGCATTTCCTTCAATTGTGCACAAATCTGGTTGTGATAAACTTATCAGGGCTACCTCTAGCCTCAGATTATTTCATAGAAGGCAACAGCCGATTTGTGTCTGACGTTGGCAAAACGAGTACATGGAAGGAGCATGAAGTTAGGGCATGTGGGCCCAAGCATCTGTTTGAGCAGATGGCACAGTTAGAGTTCCTCAGCGTCTTGGCGCTAAGAGACACTACTTGGGTGAATAAACAGCTTATGAGAGGCTTTCTGGTTCAGTCGAGATCCATTCAGTGGTTGGATCTTGTAAATGCAGGAATGGTTAAGAATGCTCCATGGACCACCTGTGGAGCGCCTGAAACCATTTTGCAATTGCTCCAATGATTATCGTGTTATGGGATAGTGTGGGGGAAGCTGCGTAGACTGATTAGTACAATATGATAGAGTTCATTAATTAATTCACTCATTCATTCAAAATTTCTTTCTTTCTTTCTTTAAATATTAATTTCTCATAGTTATTAAACCAAAAGTACCTATAAGGGCAATAGACTTTTGAGGGCTCAAACGTTTTTTTTGTTCAGAATTAATTTACCTGGTGTCTCAGAATTGGGTTTGGTGTCTAAGCCGGATCGCCAAGATTTGATTCTTGGATCTTGGTACTGCATCCTGCCAGGTTATTATGGCTGTGTCAGGCCTGATGGAGGTTGTCTGCAAATATTTATTGCATATATTTCAGGGTGTTGACGTGGTGGCTATGTGTTTGCCAGTGAGACCTGAGCTGTGAGTGAGATGAGTAGATGACTCTCCTGGATATATAATCGCAATGCCAAACATTCGGATACTTAGACATTGTGAATAGTCACAAGAGTAATACTAGTAATACTAGATATCTTCTAGCAAGTAAAACTAGTTTCGTTTTCTATTGCGACACTCCTGGTACTGGTATTGCGTGTATGCATTGGACCCTGGAGGCAGGCACCAGTAATCTGTATACTACCCGAATGTTGTTATTCGCATGAGGTATGAACATAATTCTTATGCACTATCACCACAATCGTCATCTCAAGAGGCAACCTAAAGACTGTCCAAGTAATCCAAGCACCACAGCCATTGATCGTTGCCCTGGTCACGTGTCACACACGTGATCAGGACTCAGCCGCCGCTCATTCCCAGGGGATCGCAAACTAGTCTTTTCGGTCCTGGGAAACAAACAAAATTCAACCCGTAATTTATCATCAAAGGGTTTGTTTATTGAACAGAAAATAAATATATCAATGCACACACTGCTAAGATTGTTCGCAATAGCAATATCAGCAGTCGCTGTTGCATTGAATCTGTATATATACGGCTATCACTTCCTAGATTCCAAATGCAATTGGCCAAATCCTAATGCCGAAATCAAACTTCTGGCATTCGGCGACCCGCAAATACGAGGAATAGCTCCACAGACCCCATTGAGAAATAAAGTAGACATTACTGGGAACGATTTCTTCCTGGGGCATATTTATCGTGTCATGATGGCCAGATTCAAACCGACACACGTGGCTGTAATGGGAGATCTCCTATCGAGTCAGTGGATCCCCGACGAAGAGTTCTACAAACGGGTCGAACGATACAAGTCGCGCATATTCCGGCACTCACCGGGAAATAGGCAGTATGGTGAGAGTGATTGCAATTCTCCCATGTTTGTCAACGTTAGTGGCAATCATGATGTGGGCTACGCTGGGGAAATGACCCCTGAGCGGATTAATAGATATGAAGATGCATTTGGCAAAGTTAACTTTGTAGAGGAATTCTCCAGTGGATGGAGACTAGTCGTGCTCAATTCGCTAGCATTAGACGGTCCAGGGGTTGTACCAGACTTCCATGAGCATACCGAAAGGTTTCTCTCTCAGCTACGAGAACGAAACTTCCAGGGACCGACCGTTTTGCTAACGCATGTGCCATTAGCAAAGCCGCAGGGAATCTGCTCCGATGGGCCGCAATTTGTATATTACGAGCAAGGCACATTGCATGAGCAAAACCACATTAGCATTGGCAAGTCTGAGCTTGTTCTGAATAGTGTATTTGGAGCAGGGAACCCGCATGGTGGAATTGTTCTTACGGGGCATGATCATGAGGGATGTGAATCGGTGTACGAGTACGATCACAAAGAGCTCAAGTGGACCAGTGCGGTTTATACTCCTGGCAAGGAATACCAGAACTATGTTAAAGAGGTCACTGTGAGAAGCATGATGGGTGAATTTGGGGGGAACACTGGCATTATGTCAGGAACACTGCAGTCGAATGGCACATGGACGTTTGAGTATTCACTATGTCGATTTGCAGTTCAGCATATTTGGTGGGTGACTCAGGTGGTGACTCTAATAGCTGTATTGACGGACTCTGCTGTTTTCCTGAGGGCGATGTTTTAGTTTTTCGAGCAGATAACGTTATTTCTATACGTGAATTATGTATATATACCTTTTGTATCTCAATGATCCAATGTATACCTTGTATCTCGGTGATCCAGTGTATACCATTTGTGTACTCAATGTTCAATGCTCAATGTATCCATCACAGGCATACTTCGCGCTTAATGCATCCACAATATGCTCCATTTTTCTATACTGAATTCACTCAGGTACCTTCCTATTCCTAATGGTATATACCAGTTCATACGTCATTGTGGCACACGGACTCAGATATACGCGCGCCGCAGGATTTTTTCCGAGAGCTTCTAGAGGTAATCTCCACGTAATAGTGCTCCACCACCTAAACTACGCCTCCCAGCCATTTTTTTTTTTTTTCATCCTTCTCCCTCTTTCATCTCCTTGAGACTTCAAATCAACTTACAACACTTCATTACTTTGTAAATACAAAAGTACAAAAAATAGTAATAATGAACCCAGCTATCTCTAACGTGGTCATCATGCTAGTCATGATGCAGGTCTCCAAGAAGATCCCCTTTGAGGACCCACAGGTCCTCATGGGCGTCCGGGGAATGTACATCTTGTCCAACCTCATCATCCTGGGTATCTACCTCTATACCAAATCAGTCATTAATAAGAAGAACGACATGACCACCTTGAAGTACTTTGAACCAGCCTCGGCCATGGCCGGTACCACTGAAAGCAAGCTGGTCACTACCACCATCAAGGAATACGACAGCCAGCAAATTGCCACAGCCATGAAGTCTATGTTGCAAGGAATTGCCATGATGGGGTTCATGCACTTGTACATGCAGTACACTAACCCATTGTTGATCCAGTCCATTCTGCCATTGAAGAGTGCTCTGGAGCAGAACATTGTTCAGATCCACCTTTTCGGTAAGGCTGCAAGCGGTGACTTGAAGCGACCATTCAAGACCCAGTCCATGTTTGGCGGCGCTGGATCTGGTCCACAGACTGATAAGAAGACTATCAATGAGGCTGAAACCGCTGGTTACGGTGGTGCCAAGGAAGACTAAACTAGAGCTGATTTATTGCCAAAAATAGCTGGGAATTCTTCAGTTGTGTCTGAAAGACTTGAATTCTTGTAGTTTGTCCAGGATTTTGGTTGCTTATGGGGTATGATCTTAGAGCAAGATGTGAAGGTGAATCTTGTTTAAACGTAATAATAAATAGTGAAGGTTAAATTGGATGTATAGTATGCTCTTTTGTTTGTCTTTTCATTGTCTCTCTGTCGCAAGGAGGACCCCTGGCCCAAATCTTTTGTTTCATTAAGTCTCTGCCTATCATGCGGACTGCCCAATAGATCATCAACATTATCGAGTGCACATATTCATTTAAAAGTGCCCCGGGAATACCCAACCAGTCACGTGAAGTGCCCAATAGTCTGCTGCAACTTGTCAAGCTCGACATATTCGTCTGGAACAGTCTGCTTCAGCTGCTGTAACAGCTTAATCGTGTGCGAGAAGTCATTGATCGTTCTCTGCGGAACCTGGTCAATATTAATCTCCGGCTCATCTGGCTCCTGATAGTCCACCACAGCAGTAGAATTGCTATCGGTCTGCTGCTGATGATTCTTTTTCTGGAGCTCGATGGCCTGGTGTGGCACTGTCCTCCTCAGTTCTGTCACCTCAAGGGTCTTTTCATCTACTTCGGCATACAGCTGGCGAAGCTTGTCGTTCAGTTCGAGATCAAAAGGTTCCACGTCGTCATCTCGCTCCAGCACATGCCTGAGCTCTCTGTCAGACATGTCTTCTCCATCGATTATCATAGCATGCCTGCTCAATTCAAAAGTTTCCGAAATGAAGTTTTGGAGTAATTCATCGACCCGTTTCCGGACTGTGTCTTCCTCGTTCATTTCTGGCAGGTAGAGGTCCATTTTGGCCTTTGCTGCCTCTGTGAACTGTTGTTTGAGGTAGCGCACATCTTCTGCTACTAGCTGTAGCTTTGTGTGTAGCTCTGAAGTAGAGTTTTCCATTTTGCAATTTGTATTGTACTTTCCCAGTGGTGATAAAGAGAAATTCGATAAAAGCTCCAGAAATTCGATAAAGCTCACTAGAAATTTCGACAAAACTCCCTAGAAAACCGATGATAAATTACTCACTAGACTAATATAGAGTAAGCGATAAGGTTTGATATAGCGACCCAACGATGCGTAAACGAAATCCAATAATGCGTAATAGAAAACCCAACGATGCGACAGGAAATGGTTTTCACTACGCGTTCCAGATCACATGATCACCCAATAAACCGCTGACTCAGCAGCACCCCATACCGTGACTAACCTAACCCGCATCGCTTAGTCACCCACGCGACCCATGCTCAACACGCAAAACGTAAACAAACAACGCCGCCCAGTACCACCTTCCTGTAATCAATTTATTCACACTTTTTAATTTAAGGATCACCACACTACTAGTTTTCATCCAAAAAAAAATAATACAAAAAACGACAAACCAGTACAGAATGTCGAGATCTTCTCCATTACATACCCCGTGGATGCCGACGCCTAGGTCGCCGGCTGCAAACACTCCACCCTCTCCTACCCGTAACAGTGTTCAATTTGTGTCTGAAGATGTATCTTTGCTTAGATCAAGCAGCACAACACATTTCCGGCATCTGTCTACGACGACGTCGACAAGTACGAAAGGAAGCCCTGGCTCCAAGTCGGATGCCTTTTTCATTCCTGGAGTGTCTGATTCCAAGGAGGATGTAGCAGGTATGTGGCTAAACAACCCAAAATGACGAGGGCACGAGCGAGCTAACTCTTGAGGAAACAGGTCTACAGGGAAGAGTCCGACTCGCACGAGCGGAAGAAACAGCAAATCAGTTTGCATCGAAGAACTGGATGGACAAACAGAGGAAGAACATCCAGGCATACGAATACCTGTGTCATATTGGTGAGGCCAAAGAGTAAGTATTCCCGAGTATGACTGAGCTCCGAGAACCAGATTCCTGGTGCCTCTATAATACGCAAAAGCTATTCCTGGTTCCTGAATTGGACTTGTGGAGGGCTTTTTGAGGTTCATCTTCCATCGAATACTCAAAAATTTTCTTCGTGCCAGAACTGGGAGAAGAATTTGCCTCTCCAGAAGTTCAATTCAATGACTTTAGGGTCCCCCCTATACACATAGAAACTAGAGCTAACAAGAACTACAGATGGATCGAGGCCTGCGTGGACGAAGAAATCCCCGCTATTGTAGAACTAGAAGAAAAGCTGCGTGATGGTGTAGTGCTAGCAAAACTCACCAAAGTATTTGCGCCGCACCTAGTAAGACGAATCTTCGAGTCGTCGTCGAGACTACAGTTCCGGCACACCGAGAACATAAATTACTTCTTCAAGTTCCTAGACGAAATAGGCATGCCAGACCTGTTCACTTTCGAGCTCACCGACCTCTACGACAAGAAGAACATCCCCAAAGTCATCTACTGCGTCCATGCACTGGGCTTCATCTTGTCGAGCGAGAACCTGGCTCCGCCCATTGGTAACCTGGTGGGCAAGCTCGAGTTCACCGACGACGAAATTCGTCGAACACAGAAGGGTCTAGACAGCGCTGGTGTGAACCTGCCAAATTTCAAGGGCATGAATCAGCATTTCGGGGCCCAGCCCGCTGAGCCCCAAGTCACAGAGGAAGAGCAAATGGCCATAGATTTGGAGGCCTGTGAAGAAGAGATTGCATTGCTCCAGGGAGTCTGTCGTGGTGCTCTTTTCCGGCTACACTGGCACTCTGGCCTGTATCGGCTCGAGAAGGCCAAGCCCAAGATCGTGAGCATGCAGTCTATAGCTCGTGGGAACAGCCTGAGGCACAAGTTTGGCCAGGAAAAGTCGCAGCGAGACATGATTTCCAAAAACCTAGTGGGCTTCCAGGCCCACTGTAAGGGCGTCTTGCGCCGACTGGAATTCGACTCGGACAAGTACGAGATGAAGTACTTCTGGCCTGAGCAGAAAATCTCAGCCCTTCAGTCTGCGGCTCGAGGCAAAATGTCGCGAAGCCGCGCGGCTTCCAAAATCGAGGCTCTCAAAAGCTCGGCTTCGGCAAACTCAATGGCCTCTAAGCTTCAGGCTGCTGTGAGAGGCTCCCTTTTCCGGCAGAAGGAGAAGGGGCTCAAGGAGGTGCTCGACTCTGAAATCGCCTCCGTTATAGAGTTTCAAGCGTTGGCCCGAGGCTTTGCCGGCCGGAAAGCTCGTTCCAACCACTCCAAGGGCTTGCTGGGCAGCACTGACGAAGTCGTTGAGCTCCAGGCAATAATTCGTGCCAGAAATCTGCGAGCCGATGTCACTGCTGACAAAGACTGCCTGTGGTCCTACGAGCTCGAGATCAAGAAGATCCAGTCAGCGCTGAGGGCTGCCAGTGTCAGACGAAATTACAAGCGTGATAGGGACGAAATGTTAGACAGCGAGGCGTGGATCAAGAAGTTCCAGTCAGGAGCTCGTGCGTTTGTTGCTCGGTCCAAGTTCAACGACCTCAAATCTAAAGTGCAGATGCACAAGGAAGAAGTTTATGAGCTACAGTGTATCGCTCGGGGACATCGCGTGAGAAAAGAAGTTGGCACACAGCTCGATGTACTAGATGAGGAGGCAGAAGTCAGTATTCTGACCCTCCAGTCACTGATTCGTGCTGGGAAAGTCCGGAAGGATCTCGGCATAACCCTCGATAAGATTGATATCGTGACGCCGTCCGTCGTGCGGCTCCAATCGATCTTCCGCGGAGTGCTTGCGCGGTTCGACTATATGCTCATGATGGAAGAGTTTGAGGAGGAAATGGAAACCTATGTAACTCTACAAGCCGCAGTCCGCGGCGCCATGGTGCGAAAGAAGTTCAAGGACCGAATGGACCATTTCAGAGCTAACATGGACAAGGTGATCAAGATCCAGTCTTTCGTGCGGGCCAAGAAACAAGGCGACGCCTATAAGTCTCTGACTACCGGGTCCAATCCACCTGTGTCAACTGTCAAAAGCTTTGTTCATTTACTGAACGACAGTGATCTCGATTTCGAGCAGGAGGTTGAGCTAGAGCAGAGCCGAAAAAGAGTCATTGACGAGGTTCGGAACAATGAAATGCTTGAGCAGTTCATCACACAATTGGACGTCAAGATTGCGCTGCTGCTCAAAAACAAGATCACCCTTGATGAACTGATCAAGCACAGAAACAAAGGTGTAAAGGGAGCATATTCCGTGACTACCGCCACAGATATGTTCGACTTGAAAGCCCTCAATAAGGCATCGCGCCGACGACTGGAACTCTACCAAGGCTTTTTCTACATCATTCAGACCCAGCCAGGCTATCTTGCCCGGCTCTTCAGAAAACTGCGTGAAAATGTAATTTCTGAAAAGGAAGTAAAAGATATCGAGGCGCTTGTGATGACAATCTACGGCTATGCCCAGAAGCGGCGTGAGGAGTTCTTCTTGCTGCAGCTCATTGGGCGAAGCATAAAAGAAGAAATACAGTTCTGCGATTCCGGCAAAACGTTTGTACGGGGCAATTTCATCTGGTGGAAGCTGGTCGCAGCATTGAATAGGAACACTAAGGAGCGAAAATTCCTGAAGGACTTCCTATCGCGGTCTGTCACGATGGTGATTGAACGAGACATTGACATGGAGAGCGATCCACTGACAATTTATCGTAACCTGATCAACAATGAGGAGTTGAGCACAGGCAAGCTGTCGAAGCGAGACCCTAACCTTCCAGTGGACGAAGCTATTCAAGACCCAGAGACGAGGCAAACGTTCATCGCCAACTTGCAGAAGCTCAGAGAGTTCACCACTGAGTTCTTGAATGACATTGAGCAGAATGTCGATATGATGCCTTACCATGTGAGGTATATCGCCAACATGGTTCACGCTGCTGCCAAAAAGAAGTTTGAGCACGAGAGCGAAGATCGGGTCCTCAGTCTGGTGGGCCACGTTCTGTTCACAAACTACTTGAACCCAGCGATTGTCGCCGCAGATAACTATGGCATCATCAAAAATGCCCTGGGCCCAATGCAGACTAAGAATTTGACTGAGGTAACCAAAATGCTGAGCCAGATTGCGTCCCTGAAGCCGTTCTCGCGTGAAAACGTCTACTTGCAGCCATTGAACGATTATGTCAAGATGTGCATCCAAAGGATGAGAAAGATCTTCAAGCAGGTGATTGCCGTCCCAGATCTGGAACAGGAGTACGAAATGAATGTCTTCGATGATTTAACTTCACACCGAAGACCGACTCTGTACATCAAGACCTCAGACACCTTCTCCATTCATTCGTTGGTGTGCCAAGAGCTCGATGCAATTGCGCCAGAGCCCAACGACTCTTTGCGAGATGTTTTACAACAGCTGGGTGACCTGCCTAATGATGCTAGTGAAATTCTCAATATTGCTCGATTCACCGAGGTCAAACTCGACCTGAATCCAAGTTTCTGTCGGGTGGAAGATCCCGAGGCGGAGGTTAACTCGCTGTTTGTCGCTGCAAAGCGATGCATGGTTTATGTATTGCGTGTGCAATCTGGTTCAGACTTGCTAGAGATTCTGTTATCGCCAGTCCTACCAGAACACGAGGAGAAATACAAGGCAATTCTTCGAGAAGAACGCAAAGAAAACAACAGAAAGGTTGCATATCCAGAATCGGCACTGGGCGATCTGTCGCGTATCAGTTATCGAGAGTTGAAGCTTTTGGCTCTAGAAAAGATCATTGAGCTGGAGTCTTACGGCAAGATTTCACGTGATGACTCTTACCAGGAGATTCTAAACTCCATTGCGGTCGATATCAAAACGAAACGAAATCGACGGCTGTCCCGTCAACAGGAGTCTGAAAGCATTAAGCACACACTAACGCATCTGGCCGAGAAGGAAGGGTATCTACAGCAGCAGCTCAAGACATATAATGATTATATTGAGCAGGCTATGTCCACGCTGCAAACCAAGAAGGGCCGTAAGAAGAACCTCGTACTTCCATTCACTAAACAGTATTTCCACATGAGAGACTTACAGAAGAATGGTCGAGTGCCCAAATTCGGTTCCTACAAGTATACTGCGGCCAACTTATCAGAGAAAGGTGTGCTTGTTGAGTTGAATGGTTATACTGAGAGACAGTACTCTCAGGTATCCTTTACCTTCAGTTCAGACCAAGTTGGTGTTTTCAATATTGAAGCTGCTTTTGGCTCAATTGCATTGCCTGGCGCCTCTGTTGAGTTGACACTTGACGATCTGCTGGGGCAGCAGTACAATAACCGGCAGTATATTGCACTGTTTGATGAGATGGTCAAGTTCAACACAAATCTAACGCTACATTTTATTTTCAAGAAGTTTTATGGAGATGGACAGTAATAGCGCGCATTTTGCTTGCACACGGGTAGTAGTGTTTCTAAAGTTTATCTTACATTCAGTTTATGTTAATGCATTTTTATATAATATCACACAGCCTTGCTGCTAACATTCTTCTGCACCAGCAATTGGCACTACCTAGTCAATGTTTCTTGGGTCTCCATACTCCCACACTCCAACTCGGTCAGATTTAGCTCCCTGTTCCAACTCAACCAATGCTTCACGAATAGACTTCCAGGCATCAGCCCGCTCCCAGGCATCCAACTGCGGCTTGACGAAAGCATAGCCCTCATCGACCACAAGTGCATTAATAGAGTCCTCTGGGCCCTTGGAATTTGCTGTGTAAAGAGAAATAGAATCACTTTCGCCGTTCTGGGCAGCTGGGGAATCAACATTGGCAACCAGATTTTTACCAAGGAGCTCCTTCTCCAGAAACTCGACATATTCTTCAAGATATGAGGCCGGTGGCTGCTGTACAAATGAGAGTTTAGCAGTTTTAGCCAGAGCTGGTGTCTTGGAGAACTGAGTTGGCAGAGGTCGCAGCGACGAGCTAGCAAAAGTCTTGACCTTACCAGTGTCTAGGTATTGCACGACAACGTTTGGTTTCTCAATGGCAACAACCTTGCCTCGCGAATAAGTGGGCTTTTCGTTGATCGTCACCTGGTCACCTCGCTTTGGACCAGTCTTGAACGCAAATGCAGCAGAGTTCGCAGCAGCACCGTTGAAGGCAGAGAGCTCAGATTGGATTTTAGTGAACTCAGCCTCGCTTGATTTGACACGATAGGAGACTAGACCTTCAGCTGAAATATCGGTGACTGTAACATCAAGGTAGTTTCTTCTATTTTCGCCAGTTGGCTTTCCAGAGGATGAAGCAGCTGGGATGGTCCCCTGTTCTCGTTGTGCAACCGATAAGGGTTCGTCTTCGTCCTTGAAGTCCTTCCAAATGCCTCTACGTGCAGCCTTTGCTTCATCTTCCATCTGGTACAATTCCTGTTCATACCCAGACTGCTGTGCTGAAAACTCATGCACCTCAGCGAGACCTTCTTTAACCAATGCGAGTGACAATGGGGTTCCCTTGCCTGGTAGGAATACATTGCCAATGAAAGCACCAGTCTTGTCAACGTTTTGAACTGTTACATGGACATCTCGTTGGTATAATCGTTGCGACACAAAGCTTAGAGCTGTCTCACCACACTCTTCACTAGGCTTTGGAACTCGAATTCCCGCAAGTACCAGGGCGAGATTGCAATTTTCCTTGGGGACACTGAGTCGCAGCCGACCACCAGACGGGACGTGCTCCACAATGGCATTAATTTTGGACTGTCTCTGCAAAGAAGACAGGAATCCCCGTGCTTTGGTGACATTGTCGGATGCCTCTACGACTCTTTCGACTGGTGGGGCCGGCTTCTTGCTGTGGATACCTTTGTTGGCCTTGATAGCCTCGGTCTCTGCTTCCAGAAGCTCATCCCATACAGGAGATCTATCGTTATCGTCGTCTTTTCTGTGTCTAATAACGGTAGCCCATCCATTTTGAATCAGTGGGAATGCAATATTCTTCTCTTGGAGGGCAATTGTTACTAGGGCACGCTCCTCAAATTGCTCGCTTTTAGGACGCACTGCTTCTACTGTGACTAGTACTTTTTTAGCAATGAGTTTAGATCGTGCAAACTCTTTGGCCAATGGGACATAGGGCCCCGCAGTAGCATCATTTTTTCTTGGTGCTCTTACAGAAGCCAATTGGACAGTTTCCTCACCAGAAGGGGTTCGTACGACATAGGTATCTGGCGAGATTACTTTGGCAATAACAGCTTCATAACTTTTTGGACCCTTTTTCTGACCTTGAGCCGCACCACCGCCAACAGCAGTAGTAGAAGCTGTACCGGAGGCATTGCCTCTCCATAGATTTAGTTTAGAGTCTTTGGCCTGCTTTTCACTTGATCTAAGACCGCTCATTTTAGCGGCCCCCAAGTACTGGCTCTGCCAATCAGCAATGCTGGCTAAGCCATTAGTTAAAAGCAATTGGGCAATATCACCTGCAGGGTGTACAACCTGTACAATTGCAATACCAGAGGAACTGGTACCCAAGAATTTGACACCAATGTTTCGCTGCAGTAGTCTGGTAGCGACGAATTGCTTAGCTTCTTCTCCAAACGGTTCTGCAGGGGTATCTGGTGATTTAGACCGAGGAGCTTTAATCCCTGCGATCAAAGCTGGACCCACAAAATGAGACTTTTTATTGAGAAAAACTCGTACTTGAAGACGGTCTCCAGAGATAACTCTTTCGATAACTGCTTCGTATTGTTTCCCATCGTCTTTGACATCAGGAACTAGGCTTTGAACATCAATTGATTTCAGATCTTTGCCCCACAGCCCTTTACCAGAGTCTTTAGCACTCTTCTCAGCCTGCAGAAGCTCGTCTCCCAATGCTTCTTCGAATCCAGCTTTGTTGACGGCGTCATCTCGAAGCTTGCAATTACCGTCAGCTAGGGATTTGGCAATCAAGGAATTGAAAATTGGTGCAGACACGTCACCATATTCTCTGCCATTGATATCGTAAAGAACTTTGAACCTCACTGGTTTTCCTACGAGCAAGGTTCGGAGATACTCTCGGCTTTCAAATCCGTATGGCTCACCACTGTTGAGTCGTGGTGCTGTGACATATGCTAAAGACAATGATCGCTCCTGGTCGGGTTTGTTGGGGGGAGTTAGGATCAACGTGTCTCCGGAGAGAACTGATTTTACTTTTGCACTCAAGAGAGACATACTTCTGATCTAATTATTTTATATGTGTATCTCACTATCCTTATTTCACTTTTCGTGATGTACGCTAAGGTCAATGAGCTAAAGTTTAGAGGAATTTGCACTATAACTGTTCCTAGTAGTAAATGTATAGTAGCACAACGGTGGTATTAATGGAAAACTTGAGATTTTGGTTAGTGGGCCAATTTCTTTCACTTACCCGGCTCTAGAGCTCACGTGACACAGGTTTTTTTTTTTCTTCTGTCAAATCTTCTACTGATTCGACCCGTTAAAAGACAACGTTATTTTTTTTTTTTTTTTTTTTTGATAATTTTCGATTTTCGATTTTTTTTCTCTAAATGACTAAAAAAACATATATAACACATTAAATGGTTGCAGATACATATATATAAAAAACAAAATTTCTATACATATTGCCCTCCATTCATTTCTCTTTCTTTCTGTATTTTACTATTATTGTTTTGTTTAATCTTGAGCCAATTGTTCAGCCTTTTGCATAGCTTCTTCAATGGAACCAACCATATAGAAAGCAGATTCTGGCAAATTGTCATGCTTACCGTCCAAAATCTCCTTGAAAGATCGGATGGTGTCCTTCAAGGTGACAAGCTTACCTTCGATACCGGTGAAAACTTCAGCGACAGCGAATGGTTGGGACAAGAACTTTTGCAACTTTCGGGCACGTTCGACAGTCAACTTGTCGGATTCAGACAATTCATCCATACCCAAAATGGCGATAATGTCTTGAAGAGATTTGTAGGCTTGCAAGGTTTGTTGGACACCAGATGCAACGTCGTAGTGCTCTTGACCGACGACAGAAGCGTCCAAAAGACGAGACTTGGAGGCCAATGGGTCGACAGCTGGGTAGATACCCAATTCAGAGATACTTCGGTCCAACACAGTGGTGGCATCCAAGTGAGCAAAAGTGGTAGCTGGGGCAGGATCTGTCAAATCATCAGCTGGGACGTAGACGGCTTGTACAGAGGTGACGGAACCCTTCTTGGTGGTGGTAATTCGTTCTTGCAACCCACCCATATCGGTGGCCAAGGTTGGTTGGTAACCGACGGCAGATGGAATTCGACCCAACAAGGCAGAAGTTTCGGAACCAGCTTGGGTGAATCGGAAAATGTTGTCAACGAACAACAAGACATCTTGACCTTCTTCGTCTCGGAAGTATTCGGCAATGGTCAAACCAGTCAAGGCGACACGAGCTCGAGCTCCTGGTGGTTCGTTCATTTGACCGAATACCAAGGCGACCTTGGATTCACCTTCCAAGTTGATGACACCGGTTTCCATCATTTCTCGGTACAAATCGTTACCTTCTCGGGTTCGTTCACCTACACCAGTGAATACGGAGAAACCACCGTGAGACTTGGCAATGTTGTTAATAAGTTCTTGAATGAAAACGGTTTTACCGACACCGGCACCACCGAACAAACCAATTTTACCACCACGGGCGTATGGGGCCAACAAGTCGACAACCTTGATACCGGTTTCCAAGACTTCGGCATCAGTGGATTGCTCGGCGAATGATGGTGGTTCAGTGTGGATTGGTCGGTATTCCTTGGCCTCAATTGGTCCGACTTCGTCGACTGGGTCACCAGTGACGTTCAAGATACGACCAAGGACACCTCGACCGACTGGAACCATGATTGGAGCACCGGTGTCGGTGACTTCTTGACCACGGGTCAAACCATCAGTACCATCCTATATATTTATGTTAGTAATGCGTCGATGGAATTTTTTTTTGACGTTGTTGAGCGCTTAACCATATTGGGAGGCGTCTAATGCGGCTTGTAGTTTCTCCAGGAAAAAAAAACCACTACCTCCTGCAAGTTGGGAAGAAAATTTCGGTATTAAGCGCCAACCAATCATATTCAAACATACCATAGAAATACATCGAACAGCACCGTTACCCAAATGTTGGGAAACTTCCAAACTAATTTTGGTACCTGTGGTGGGTGTTAGCATGTTGGTTTATATCGCAAATTATGAATTGTTGTAGAAACATACCATTTGGCTTGTTCAAGGTAAGACAGTTCAACACTGATGGAATGGAAGCTTCTGGGAAAGTAACATCCTATATCATATAAAAGTTAGTATACTCTCTTTTTTTTCATGTCTTTATAACATGAGAATTGAAACACCATCGAAAGGTTTTCTTCAATTCAGACATACCACAACGGCACCAATGACAGCTCTATATTGTGAAGGTTAGTATAAAACAGTTTTTCTCAACAAAAAACTTCGACATAGGAGAAGACAGTAATTGACTCTACAGTTTCCAATTGCTGTTACAATTAACAATTGGTGGTCAATAAACCGTCTGCCTCCCCAGCGTCTAATGCAACAACTTACTGGACAGAACCGGTAGCACCCTTTTGTTGAGTGGCCATAGTCCGCATCAAAGGAGCATTGAAAAATCGGTTGTTGGCTTGGGCGACTTTAAAAGCGCTTCGAGAAAGTCGTGGAATGAGTCGTGGAAGAACCATGATTCTCTTTTTTATTTGTCTTTGGTTTTAAAGTTTCCTTTGGTTGAAGAAGAGAAGTAGGAAAAAAAAGAGAAGAAAAAATTATGTATGGTGGAAAAAAGTGCGAAAAAAAAAAGTCAACACACGCTGGGAGGGTGCGAAGCTGGATTCCTATTGGTTGGCCAATTAGGTGTGAGCCTGGTTCAAAATTTACGCTTGCCCGAGTACTTTTGAGACTGACAAATTTCATTGGTTCCCCCAGATTTCGTGCGGGTCGGGTCGGGCTACCTGCCATCCGCTCCTCCCGCAACTAAGCGCCGGTGATTAGGAGGGTAGTGAGATGATGATGATGATGATGATGAGATGAGATAAAAAGTTGAAAAAGTATATAGAACTCTTCGTAGACAACAAGACACTGTAGTAGCTAGGCAAATGCCAATATCTGGGTGGGACTGGTTTTGCTGCGATCGCGTGGCCTTTGGAGAATGTCAAATAGAATGACGAAAGCGCTAAAGTTATAGGCAGCCATAAAATGCTAGTATGAGGTACGGGGTACAAAAGTCAGGTATCCAGCTCCTTATATATTTTGTTTCATGATATCCTCTTGATAGTCTTTATGTACTACTGTTTCGTGAGAGATTCGTCATGCATATATATATATATATATATGATAAACCGAAATGAGGCTCGGCCAGCTCCTGGGCCCTAGTCGATGAGTGCGGCTTGGTGATGATTCACCAAACATGCAAGACGCCGTAGAGCACCAAATCTACCACACTTATTCTACTGGAAATACTCAGAACCGGTGCGGAATGGTTCTAAAATGATTTCTTTGCTTATGCTTATGGACTCCACTGCTAGATACTCAATCAACACCCTGCCAATGGAATTGGCTTGCCGGGCCGAACTAGGTACATCTATATGGAACTGGATTGCCACAAAATCCCCAAAACGAGACTTGACCATCACATATTTTTGACTACACAATTGAACCACTAAAGAAAAACGAACCGTCTAACTATTTGAGTCATTCTCAAACTCTCCGCAATGACCCAATAGGACATGCCCTATTGCTGGCGCCCTCTGGTCGACCCCACTTTGCGGCTCGTGTCGCATATGTCACATGTAGGTTGTCGCAACCGTACGTAATCTGGATCTTTGGCCAGGAGTACGAATTACTGCAGCATATATGCCATGTCCGAGGTAATGCAATTTCTTTATACATATATATATATATATATATATAGAGTAGATATTCCTTATCAAACTTATCTTTTTAGGTGGTTCCCCTGATTCATTTTTATTTAGACTATTCAGTAGCAATGTTCTTAGTCACAGTTTTAGCTCTCGTAATCTTCCTAAAGGTCATACAACACTTATCTCGACAATCAAGGAAAACCAAGCTGGGGAGCTGTAACGAAGCACCTACTATCCCATTCTCTCAGATAGTCCGTGGACTCTTTAAGAGTGAAAACAAAAACTCGCCGACTTGGAGATTTATCGGCCCGTTATTCTCTAAATATGGAACCACATATAAATTATCCTCAGGCTTACGAACCTCCATTTTCACGTCAGAGCCAGAAAACATCCGAGCGGTGCTTTTTTCTCAGGCGATTGACTTTAACCTAGGCAAAAGACCACTGCAGTTCAAAAACATGATCGGTCCTCAGGGGGTATTCGCAGCCGAGGGTAAAGAGTGGGCACACTGCAGAGCAGTAATGAAGCCCCAATTTAGAAGAGAAAACATATCTCATTTAAACATGCTCGAGAACCATATTCCGCTGCTGTTCCAAATCATAAGGAAGCACAATGGGGAGGTTGACATGCAGGAGCTGATGCTAAGGTATACCATCACCACTGGAATGGATTTCCTGGTGGGTAAGAACTTGCATTCCCTTGAGGCATATCTGAAAGACCCATCCAGATCTGTTTACGGTGACGAAACTGTAGACTGGACAAAGCCCTATCCATTCGACAGCGACGAAGGTTGTAACAGATTCATTCAGGCGTTTGAGCACAGCCAAAGAGACACCCACAAAAGAATTGTCTACTACGATACCTACTGGATGTTTACAATACCTCACGCTAAAGAAGCCCAAAAAATCATCCACAGCTATATTTACCATTTCGTAGACGAAGCGCTGGCCGCTGACGAGGAGAAAGTAAGACACATAACCATGGGTGACAAAGGTTATGTCTTTCTCTACCAATTGTTAGACGAAAGCAGAGATCCTGTATTTCTACACGATCAGATTTTATCACTGCTTGGTGCTGCTCGTGATACTACCACCTCTTTGCTCACCTGGTCTTTCTTCTATCTCTCTCGTAATCGCGAGATAGCCGTGCGGCTCAGAGACGAGATACGAGCCGCATTCGGCACCGGTACAGATGATGACATACAATCGTTAACCTTTGACTCTCTGAGAACATGCAAATACCTCCGTAATGTGTTAAACGAAACTCTGCGATGCTCGCCTCCTGTGCCTGTGAATTTCAGAGCTGCAGTAAAGGATACTACACTGCCGTCAGGAGGAGGAGCCGCAGGGTCTGAGCCCATATTTGTAGAAAAGGGCCAGAATGTGTACTTCAGCAAGTACCATCTTCACAGAAGAAAGGACATTTGGGGAGATGATGCTGACAACTGGAATCCTGATCGATGGGATGCTCTAAAAACCATACCGTGGAGTTTCTTACCTTTCGGCGGTGGGCCACGGGTATGTGTAGGGCAGCAATTCGCACTGACCGAGGCCTCGTATCTGCTAGTCCGCTTTTTCCAGGAATTCGAATCGCTAGAATGTATCCCCGGTCAGGAATCGCAGGACCATGGGGATCTTGAGTTCAAGCACATGACGACACTATCCATGGAAGGTGGATGTCACGTGAAAATCAAGTGATCCGCCAAAGTTAGTACAAAAGAGAAAGATGTCATGATCCCAGTTTCATCTATGAGCCATCAATATCCTTATCTATGCAGTTAGTAGCTATACATACATTTCTTCCCCCACATAGACAAATGCACAACAAAAGAGAGAATGACTCTTTAGTGATCGTCGATCTTATCTTGATGTCCTCCGCCTACTTACCCCTAGTACCCCTACTGGACCGAACCGCGCGCTACTAGCCCCGCGAGATGAGAAATTTTATATACAAAAATAAAAAGGACACAAACTCCGCCAAAATTTCACTCGAGGAAAAACTTCCTGAATGCACATTCGCTTTCAAGGAATTAGACAGTTACTAGGAAAAAGAAAAATGTCTGATTGGCCAGCTACGAAAGTTCGACAAACATATCTTGATTATTTCAAGCAAAAACGGGACCACACATTTGTACCAAGTTCAAGTGTGGTACCCTTCGATGACCCAACACTACTGTTCGCCAATGCTGGTATGAATCAGTACAAACCAATCTTCCTGGGCACAGTAGATCCATCTTCGCCAATGTATCCATTGAAGCGAGCTGTGAACTCCCAGAAGTGTATCCGAGCCGGTGGTAAGCATAACGACTTGGAAGACGTTGGTAAGGACTCTTACCATCATACCTTCTTTGAGATGCTGGGAAACTGGTCCTTTGGAGACTATTTCAAAAAGGAGGCCACTGCTTGGTCCTGGGAACTGCTTACCCAAGTATTTGGTCTAGAAAAAGACCGACTCTATGTGACCTACTTTGGTGGTGACGAAAAAGCCGGTCTGGAAGCCGATTTGGAGTGTAGACAGATCTGGCTCGACATGGGAATTGCTGAGGACCACATCTTGCCCGGAAACTACGATGACAACTTCTGGGAAATGGGTGAGCAAGGTCCATGTGGCCCATGCAGTGAAATCCATTATGACCGAATCGGCGGTCGTAATGCCGCCCATTTGGTCAATATGGATGATCCAAACGTTCTAGAAATCTGGAATCTGGTTTTCATGCAATTCAACCGAGAGGCTGATGGCAAGCTGAGACTCCTGCCAGCTAAGCACATCGACACAGGGCTGGGTTTTGAAAGACTTGTTTCTATCTTGCAGGGCAAGTATTCCAACTACGATACCGATGTGTTCTCTCCATTATTCCAACGGATCCACGAGCTAACCGGCAAGCGAGAGTACCAAGGCAAGTTTGGCGACGAAGATGTGGACGGAATCGACACCGCATACCGTGTTGTTGCTGACCACGTAAGAACTCTGACATTTGCCATTGCTGATGGCGGTGTACCAAATAACGAAGGTCGTGGCTACGTCTTGCGTCGAATTCTTCGACGAGGTGCTCGGTTCATTCGAAAGAAGTTTGAAGTGCCAATTGGTCAATTCTTCTCTTCACTGGCTCCAACGTTGATCGAACAAGTGAAGGACATTTTCCCAGAGCTCTCTGCTAAGAGTGACGATATTTTCGAGATCATGGATGAGGAAGAGAAGTCCTTCGCATTGACTCTCGACAGAGGCGAAAAACTTTTTGAAAAATACGCTGCCAAGGCGAAGAAGGAGGGATTAAAATGCCTCAATGGTACTGATGTATGGAGACTATACGACACATATGGTTTCCCTGTTGACTTGACACAGCTTATGGCCGAGGAAGCTGGCTTGGAAATTGACCAAGAGGCGTTTGAGAAAGCCCGACTAGAGTCCAAAGAGGCCTCAAAGGGTGGTAAAAAGGCAGCAGGCAAAGAACTCCTCAAGTTGGATGTTCATGCGTTGGGAGCCCTGAAAGAAAACGATAAAATCCCTCGAACTAACGATGATGCCAAATTCGACTTAGGATCCATCGATTCTAGCGTTGTTGGTATCTATATTGGCGGCGAGTTTGTCGACACCACTGGTGAAGACACTGATACTCAGATTGGTATCTTGTTAGACAAGACCAACTTCTACGCCGAACAAGGTGGTCAGGAATACGACCAAGGTAAGCTCGTGATCGATGGCGAATCTGAATTCCAGGTCGAGAATGTTCAAGTATACTCTGGATATGTCTTGCACACCGGGTTCCTTAAATACGGTTCTCTTAAGGTTGGCGACAAGATCATCGCTAGCTACGACGAGTTACGACGATGGCCAATTCGAAACAACCATACTGGTACCCACATTCTAAATTATGCATTGCGAGAGGTCCTCGGTGACCAGGTGGACCAAAAGGGCTCTCTGGTTGCTCCAGAAAAGCTTCGTTTCGATTTCTCAAACAAGAGCGGCATGGATTCCAAGCAGATCAAGCAAGTGGAGGACATATCTAATGACTACATTAAACGAAATGTTGCAGTGTATTCAAAAGAGGTGTCATTGGATCTTGCGACCTCCATTTTTGGTGTTCGAGCTGTTTTTGGTGAAACATATCCTGACCCTGTACGAGTAGTTTCTGTCGGTGAGCCAGTCGAGGTGTTGCTTTCGGATCCAAAGAATGAGAAGTGGGGCCAAGTGTCTGTAGAGTTCTGTGGTGGTACCCATGTGAAGCAAACTGGGGATATCAAAGATTTTGTCATCACTGAGGAATCTGGTATTGCCAAAGGTATCCGGCGAATTATTGCAGTTACTGGAACTGCGGCCCACGAGGTACAGAAATTGGCCAAGGAATTTGAAGCCAAGATTGATGCTCTGGAGCATGGTGACGATAAAGAAGCCAGATCTAAGGCTATCGGTGTCGAATTGAAGCAGTTGAATGTTTCTGTTCTAGATAAAGAGCAACTGACCAAAAAGTACACCAAGATCCAGAAGAAGATTGCTGACGATATCAAGGCTGCTCAGAAGGCACAAGGTAAGAAGGTTGTCGACCTAGTCACCAAGTACTTTGAAGAAAACAAGGATGCTAAATTCTTTGTTGCTCGAGTTGATGAAGTTGGTGGCAATGCCAAGGCTCTTACTGAAGGTGTCAATTACGTTAAGGCTAAGGCCAATGACAAATCTGTGTATTTGATTTCACCGGGAGCTGATGGAAAGGTCGCTCACGGCTGTTATATATCTAATGATGCTTTGGAGGCTCTCCCAGCTACTGAGCTCGGTAACATTGTATCTAAGCATATTGGAGGCAAATGTGGTGGTAAGGGCAATACTGTTCAGGGCTCTGGTACCGATGCCTCTAAGATTGACAGTGCAATTGAGGAGCTGACCAAGGAATTTGAGACCAAGTTGTGATTGCTTTAGGAAGCTGCGGTTCTGGTACCATACCAAGTTTCGATTGGTTTGGTTTTAAATTTTATGAATAAATAATCTGAGTTATATGATAATCTGAATATATGAATCGTATATATAGTCACTGATATCGCCTGATAAAAAGCACGTGGAATGCTCCCATACCCCTCTTGTCCCAGTGCCTGATTGTTCTCATCAGATGCTGAACCTGTTATGCTTAATATTGGGCCCAATATACACACATATGGCTACACAACGTCCTCGCATAAACAGATAATCAGCATCTGCGATTTGACCATCAGGGACTAGAAGCTCTGCGACCTGTTCTAAATTAGTGGATTTCGGAAGAAACAGGCACAGGTTGGATGATATTGTCCGGGCATGCTCAACAGCCTTAGTGACCGATATTCTCTCGTCATCTTCTGTCCGCAGGTCCCACTTCGGCTCAGAAGTATATGATAACCCACCCCAGGGGGGCGATAGGAACACAATTGTATTTTCCTTTGAGCTTTTACTGTCGTCGATCTCTAGATCCTTACAGCCGAGTTTAAAGAAATCCTGGGTGTAGAAGTCAATGTTACTGCTCACTCCGTAGATATGAGCGTTGTGTGCGGCATGCTCCGAAGTTTCAGGGTCGATTTCGTTAAATATAACTCGATCAAACAAGAATGCAAACTGTATCGAATTGCCTCCTGCTCCACCAAATGCGTCATATACTGTAGTAGCCCCAGGGAATCGATGTTGGCACTGGAGGGCGATTTTCCTGGCTATACATTCGGGAGTTACACTGTACCATTGCTGCTCGTTGAGCTTGATCCCTTCATCATAAAGAGAGAACAGATTATGACGTTTCCAGTAGAACTTGTGCAGATGTGGAGGTATGCTTTTTGGCACGACATGTTTGCCCATATTGGCTTTTATCTTGACTTTTTTTTTTTTTTTTTTTTTTTCTTTGGGTTGTCTAATGGTACGAATATATGGTCGCGCGGCGGAGATAATTTTCACAGTGGGCAAAAAAACTCTCACTCCAGTTCACTCACATATATATTGCATACTACGATGGTCAGACTAAAGACAAGGTATCTCTTGTTCGAAATACTCTATCCCGAAGAAAAACTCCTGGATGTGTCAGACCCGATACAGGCTCACGTTGACCTGAGGCAGCCCTCACACAAGGATGTCGACAGCAGGAAGCTCAACAAGCTGATTCGAGACACAATCCAGGCTAACTTTGGGGAATATGGCATTGGAGTAGTAGCCAGTACAATAGCAGTTAGGTATTTCAGCCCCACGACCAACACGGGTATTCTCAGAGTATCTCGGCAGCATTTCCGGCTGGCATGGGCTGGCCTGACGTATCTGAGCCAGATAAATGGCCGCAGATGCGTAATCACGGTAGTAAAGGTCTCAGGAACGATCAAGAAGTGTGAAGAGGCAGCTATTCAACGGGACAGGAAGAATATTCATAGTGCATTATTGAGATTTGCTGATCATGACGACCGTGATGATGACGGTGGAGAGATGGAGCTTGAGGGCGATGAGGAAGAGATGGTTGAAGCTTAGTCTCAGGACAATTAGTCGAGCATTAGAACACTGTTTTAACTGTTTCGTATTAGAATACTGGCAGTTAAAGTTCTGTCCAGCACAACTAGGACAATTAGCGAACATTATGGCTTTCCCCCCAGGTATTCGACCTCTCCCCTTAGAATTGATGTACTCCCAGAAGCAGTGCCGCTAACACGATTTCTACTATTAAAGTACCGCTAATATTACAGCTAAATCGTCTATGAGTCCCGCCGCTGTCTCTTCGAATCCCGATCCAACCCGTACTCCTTGATCTTCGCATCAATTCCATACGGATCAGACTCATCAGCCTTCTCAAACTCTACAGGACCATCACGAGCCTCGACCTTATCAGCTCCTTGGAACCCTCGTTTGACCTGGCCCAAGGACTCAAACCGCTGCTCACCGGCAATACGCTCCGCTTCGTCCTGCTCAGCTCCAACGCCCTTGCCTCGGTTCTTGTATATACTGTTTATAGCTTCTCTGCTAGCAAACAAGCTCTTGTCGTAAATCTGGTCTTCATTATAGCGCGAAGTGGCCGAACCGTGGTTAAATAGCCTCGAGTCGAATTGCGAGTCTCCTTTGAGCTCTGTCGGTTTCGCTAGGCCCAAAGCTACTCGTTCACTAATATCTCGGTCCTGTTCTTTTGCCATGGCCTTAAATCTTCGTTCTGAGCCCATACGAGACATTCGCATCTCCTTTTCCCTCTCTTTCTGTCGTTCTCGACGCATCTCTGCCCGTTTTCGAGATTCTTCTGTCTCGTCGTCGTCGCTATTTTCACTCTCACTTCGGTGAGGCTTTTCCTCAACTTCCTCAGAGCCTCGGCCGTCGCTGGATCTTCTTCTGTCTTCCTTCCGTTTACTTTCATCATCATCCTCATCACCATCAAGATCACGACCTCGGTGCCTCTCCATCCTCGCCTGACGGGCAAGTTCTCGCAGCTGCTCCTCTTTAGCTGCATTCTCCTTCTCTGCAAGCCTCTGCTGCATGGCCTGTCGTTCTCGAATATTCTTACGAGCAGTTTCCTCAGCTGCATCCAGTGCTTCCTGAAGCTTAGCCTTGTTGGGATTGATGGCGTTCTCGTGTAGTGCCCTTCCATCCGCAGCGACTCTCTTATCAAGAGCAACGACAAATCCCTTGGGATTCTTCCAGTTCGATACAGCTGGTGGAATGTACCACTGCTCTCGCTCTTCCTTTGTGACCTTTCTAGGAGGAGAATGAAGCACTGGGGCCGGAGGAGAGGGCGGTCGCCCGGGAGCCAGTGCTTGCTTGAACTTGGATGGGGCCAGAGGGTCTTGTTCATAGTCCTGTACTCTGATGATTCTTTGTTGGTCGTTGGCTTCACTGCTGCCCACTTGGCTCGCCGGTGTATACCTAACATAAGTAGGTTCATCGGGCCTTTTGGCGATCGCTTGAGGTCGAGATTTCTCGATCTTTTTATTCAAAAGCTTGTCTAATGCTTGTCTTGTATTTTCGGTGGTTTCTTCTACTTGTTCATCGGTAGGCTTTTCTAAGGAAACTTGCCCCATGTCTGCTTTCTGCCTCAGAGGGATCAAATCATTGTAGGAAGTTTGAATGTTGGTTGTTGCCTTGTCGTGCCCACGTTTGGCCACAACGTCGTATTTGACATTACCTTCGCGATCGTAGCTAGCAGCTAATTTATTGCTCTTCTTTTTGCCCTTTGCTGCCGAGTTCTTTTTTCCCATGCCTAGTGGGTACTGAGCGACATGAACTTCTGGATAAGCTCCTCCATCGCCGAAATCCTGTTGAGATTTAGGTCTCCAGTTGGATCTTTTCCCGTATGGAGGAATATTCGATGCTGGGCTTGAGCTTAGTATCTGATTTGTATCTTGGTCTCCTTCTGGATCATTTTTATCAGATATCTGCGAGTTTTTAGGTTTTGGTAATAATGAGCCTATCGTCGTCATCGCATGTATTATGTGTGTGGCTTAATTTTTGGTGATGTTTATGTGATAAGGTGAAAAATAAAAAAAAAAAAAAAAAAAATTATCCCAATAATTTTTTTTCCCGACCAGAACCAATATCACCATGAAACGAAGTAGGGCAGCAGATTTCTTTGGCCACAACTCAGATGATGGAAGCAGTGAAAGCGAAGAAGAAGGAGGAAAGTTCTCTAAAAAGCATATCCTAGATGATGGTGGGGATGACGAAAGCGAGGGAATGGAAAGCGAAGAAGAGGATGCAGGTAGATCCAAATCAGCTGCAAAGCGAACTATCAGTACTGCAGAGAGTGAGGATGATGATAATGATGATGATGAAGAAGAAGAAGAAGAGAATGAGAAAGATGAAAAACCGTCGAAGAAATTGAAAGTGCTCACGAAAGAGGAACTGGAAGAAAAACAAAGACAGCTCAAAAAATCTGGAGTAGTATACATATCTAGAATACCTCCGTTCATGAAGCCAGAGAAAATGCGCCATATCCTACAGAGATTTGGCCAAGTAAACCGTATATTTCTATCTCCAGAAGACCCGCAAATCCGTGCCAGAAGAGCAAAGTACGGGGGTAACAAGAAGAAATCTTACACAGAAGGATGGGCTGAATTTGTGAAGAAGAAGCATGCCAAACTTGCCGCAGAGACACTGAATGGCAACCCCATTGGTGGAAAAAAGGGCAACTTTTACTACGACGATATTCTCAACGTGAAGTACCTGCACAAGTTCAAGTGGAACGACCTCACCGAGCAGATCACAAGAGAATCCCAGTCACGACAGGAGAAGCTGAGAGCAGAGATCGCCAAGGCCACTCGGGAGAACAAGACGTTTATTGCCAACGTTGAGCGAGCCAAAATGATCGAGGGTATTCAGCAGAAGCGAGGAAAGAAGGATGACACTATCAGGCGGACCTTTGACCAGAAGAAGACCACTACTGCTCGGACAGATGCCTCTAAGCCCGTGAAGACTGATAACAAGGTCTCTAAGGTGTTGAGAAATGTTTTTTAGGTGAAAAACCAGTTTTGGGATTAGAGCGAAGTAACAATTCGGAGATTAGAATGGGGCTCCACTATTGGGAACCAGAGCCAGAGAGGAGATCATCTTTAATGTATATAAATATCTATATGTCTATGTGTTTAGTGATAAGCACCCATGAGCCGCACGCAACGATTAATACTATTAACGAACCAAGACACAAAGAGAGCACTTTCGCATGCGAAGGTTTTGATATGAAGGCACACTCTAGAGCTCGTCATGATCAACTTCAACCTCTGGCTTGCCGTGACCCGCCGCCTCCTCATCGTCATCATCATCCAAATCATAGTCACCGTCACCACTGCTGACGGCATTCTCTTGCGATGCTTCGAATTCCCTGGCCAGTTCGGCAATGGCATTGTCATAGTCAACCCATTCTGGAATCTGCCTTCTAGCCCTGTCCAGCTTGGGCTCTTTGGTCATAGGGTTATTACACAAATCAATTGTCTTTGCAGTTGCCAGGCTCTCGTCTGAGCACCACGTCTCACACCACAACCAATCTTGCGGTAATGAGAAGATAGGAATCTCTGTCTGCATATTGTTCGGCAAATCCTGATCAAGATTGGACAACGATTCCGGATCGGCACTCAGCTGTTGATATCGCTGTCTGATTCTGTCTCCGGCAGCCATCTGTCTGAATCGCTTCAAGTCTACCACATAAAGTGCAGAAATATGATACTTGAACTTGTCAGCCAGGAATTTCTTCCAGTATCCCTTTTTCCAAAATCTGAAACCTTCGATTTCTTCTCGCGAATCACACATTGGAGTATATCCATACGGAGCACCCTCCAGATCCATGTCCACCAGCTCTTTCAAATCAGTTCGAACAATTTGATCAGCATCAACAAAGATAACCTTGTCAAGAGATTGTGGGAAAAGAACGTCCAAGAAAAGAATTTTATATCCCCAGATGGTTCTCTGCTTCTCAGTCTGCCCCCTGAGCCACGAGGGCCATTTATAAGTAACAAATTCGTAATCAAAGCCGTATTTTTCTGCCAAGAATGGCAAAAACTGTTTGAACGATGGCGATAGAAACTGCTCAATCAGCCAGAATTTCACTGTGTGGTCCGAATGCTTCATGACACTGGCGGTCATGATTCCCAAGAATCTCTCATAGAGATGGCCACTAGCAACTGTAAAGATGTTGACATCTGCATGTTGTTTGCTATCATCATTCTCATTTTTCTTGTTTCTGTTGAAACCCAGGAAGCCCTGTTTAGATGAACTTTCTAAAACATCAGCATGCTCCTGTCCTCGCTTACGTTTAACCTTTGGATAGATAGTAGTTCCAGTCATCTCGGCCATCCAAACAGAATTGGACTTGTGTTGCGAATATAGAGACAACCCGGCAGATAGTAACTCATAGACTTCCGAGGACCTTCCAGGCTTGACATTTAGCTTCCAATATCCCGGATTCGCCTGAAATTGTAGGTACCCCAAGTTTGCCATAACAATGGTGTCAGTGACAGCTTGTTGTTTTGCAGTACCCAGATCAAGGGCAAGCCCACGAGGAGCAGCACCAACCGTCTCTCGAGCATGTCCTTGAAGCAGAATATTTCGTAATTCGTACGTAGCTTCTAGAGCATCTCCTTCTACCGATTCAAGTACAATGTTCTCAAGATCGTTCTTGCTAACCTCTGGATCGACCATCCAAGAATCTGGAGTATGGATCTCCATATTGTACAATGTGTCCTGAGAGAGCTCACTGAAAACAACCTTATCATCGACTCTAGCACCAGTTTCTGCATCAAATGACGGCTTTACTGGAAAAGACCCCTTGTAAAATCGCTTCAATGGCATTTCGGTTAAATCGCTATTTGGATTTAGGTAGATATTGAGGGAAACCCCAGGCAACTTAGACAGGACCTGCAAATATGTGACGGTCTCTTGGCCCCGTTCACTCAATGGATCTACAGTGGCCGTCACTTTGATCGACGAATTGTATTGATTTCCAACCTGGATTAATGAGTTGTTTCCGGCCCATCCTTTTGTTATCAGCCTTCCAGCAGTAGGTGTGACGAAGAACTCATTTCTACCATCGAGATGGTAAGTTTTGGTATACCTACTGACAAGCAAGTCTTGCTGAACGAATCCGTCTGTTTCCAACAGCTTTTTAGTAGATTTCCCTTCACGAATCCGTGCGATACCATCGATAACCGGTTTTACTCGTGCGGTTTGTTCCATTTCTACAAGCATCTGAAGATCCTCTGACTCTAACATTCGATCCCCCAGTGGAACAACTCGCCCAGACACAATCAAGTTGGTAGATTTCAAGCCAACAAAATCCCTCAGGCCTTTGGAAACGGACTCTGACATATCAGGAATCACTTTAGTTTCGTCTAATGGCATAAAGTGTTCGTCCCACTGTGCCTTTTGCATAAACTTTTCTGTCACTGGCTGACCATTCGATGTCTTCTCACCGTAATGGTATTCTCTTAACGCCTCGAAACCTTTCGCCAAACCCCCAACCTTAGCAAAGTTCATTGATTGAATGGCATTGACAATCGCTGTCCGTCTTCTCTGACGAGTAGCAGTGTTTTTCTGGTTAGGGTCTATGATCGGGATCACACCCACACGAACGTTGTAATCAGTTGTAGACTTTACAAATTTGATCAGCTCTACAAGCTGTGCCAAAGGTTCTTCATTAGCAAAATCGCCAGTGAGATAGATAGTATTATAATAGAGATAATTGCTGTTCTCAGAGCTGTCTTTTGGGTCCACAGTCTTGTCGATAGCAGGGATGACCTGACCAACCAGGTCATACAGCTCGTGAGTATCGATATACCGGATAGAGGACCTGTCCAAAGGTTGTATTATCGTGTTTCTGCGTTTTAGAGCGTCTTTGATCAAATGATCCCGGATGGGGAACTCGCTTGTTGCAGTGCCTTGTCTAACAATTTCTCGGATCGCAGTCAAGTCGTCATTGAGAACATTCGAGGCTTCCATCAACCACTGGGTAGTTGGTGTGATAATCCGTCCATTAGCTAATATCAAAGGGTACCCAAGCTCAACGTCTAGCCGTTTAATCCACTGATCAGTGTGATCTAAGATAGCCTGGATGTGGACATCTTTAGAAATGTTTGGCAGTTTTTCAGTGCCTTTTGAGCCGTCACTTTTTTTAGTTTCAAAAACAGTTTTGAACGCCTTTGAGTGGCTCAGTCCAGTCAATAGGCTCACGAGGTACCGTTCCAGCTTTTCATAAACCTTGTTCTCACTGATCCACGCTACTTCTTCAGCGATTTCTCGGCCACGATAGGTGTTCGTCAACGGGACTATACCGAATTGGATTGGAATACCTTGCTGAATAATACGCATTACCTGGCCCAGAAGCTCCAGATGCTGTGGGGCACTCAAATCTAGAGCCAGAACAATTGAATTTGCATTGTGACGAATTGGGTAAAACTGTCCTTGAAAGGACTCCTCCAAAAACAGGTTAATATCTGGCGGAAACTCCTTGTAGGCTGAGTCCTGTTCGATGTTATTTAACCAAACCAAGCTTGGGCTATGGTAGTAGTAACGATCTTGCTGTTCTTCCATCTGAGATACTTCTGCCTCTCCAATTAGGTTATCCGAGATGAGTTCAGCGGCATTGGACGAATTGAGACCGAATTTCTCAAACCCACTGACTAGCTCACGCTCACGCTTTAAAGACCCCATCAAGGCGTAAATATTCCTATCCATATGGAGCGCTGGAGCTCCATTAATCAGCAGGGACGATTGTCCTGGCAGCATGAGATTACTGTTTGCCTTAATGTCGGCCTCAACTCCCTTATCGACTGCCACATGCGATGCGGCGGACATGAACTTGGGCCAGTTGAGTGAAACATCTTCCAGGGTTTCAAACTTGTTTGAGCTACCCATGATCAAGTTTGCTGCTCGCAAGCCAAGTTTTTTCAGTCTTGCCTTACTAATTTGAGCATTCAAGTCCTTAGATTTCGATTTGGAATCAGCTTCAGATTCGGGGTCTGCGTCATTTTTGTCGACCTTGCTATTTCTATCATCAATAACAATATAATCGGTTCTTTTCAGTGCCAGCTCTAAGCCGTACCCAGCCAAGTTTTCCTTCACTTTATTACGATGCTTTTGGCTCGGCTTGTACCGCAAGATATACCGGATTTTGTCCCTGAGAGCTGAGGATAGCAAATGGGCATGAAAAGCTGCAAAATCCTCACTCGTTATGTCTGCATACAGAATTGCCAGTGGGGCCTGGCTGTCGTCCCCAATGATTCGGTCACTTGGAAGCACCTCTGCTTTGTCACTTTTAGCATCGGTTTCCAGAGCAAATACTGAATCAGTCTCACACGAGGCCTTGCCATTGTACACGAAAACATTGTCACAGGTCTTCCCATCGAGCTCCGGGGCCACAACGGTCTCAAAATACTGGTAATATGCCTGGATCAGTGCCGATGGGGAATGCAATGCGATATTCCAGTCGACATAGGGCACCTGATCCTCGGAGAGTAGTTGTGCATCGACTGCATGTCGAACTAGTTGGTCTCGGTACTCCTTATCGGAGATATCGTGTCCCTTGGCCTCTTTCAGGGCGACGTAGCTGGAGATCATGGGATAGAATGCGGTGTCATTTTCAGCCGCAATGGATTCTCTAATTCCATGTTAGTTTGGTCCATTCTTCTCTTCCTCCGTTGAGCTTATGCAATGGCTTTTATAACCTGCATTGAGCCCATGAAGTGACCCTTTGAAAACATGTATTAACCTCCGAACTACTTACATTACACTTAGTTCAAATGGCGGGGCATTCCAATTTGCCTGGAGATCCACAGAAATTGGCCTATCTGTGCTACCTGCTCTAACTGCTTGTCCAAAAAACAGCCCTACAGCTAATGTTAATAGGCGGCGCATGCTCTCTGATATTGTCGATGTTCGGATAGTTAGTTTGTAGTTCGTCGGTGCTTTGCTATAAAAACGTGTCCAGGCGGTGACGAGTTCTCGCCCCGCGCGATTTGCTCCACTTCCCTCTTATGATGAAGATGAGGCTGATCGGTCGGGAATAGAATATATGCATGGGGTTTGCTTCTATAGTGGTGATTAGATGGTTGGACTATGTGCCCATAAAAAAAAATATATATATATATATACATTTCTATTATTTACAGCTTGAGTTTGGAGTTATGGGTTTGCTTATAGCATATGCATATATAGATTCGAATTGTAACTGGTAACTGACTCAGACTTTCAGATGCTAGCTGCTACGAAAATGGAGTCTAGAGCTTCATAGTGTCAAATATCAGCTTCAGTGATAACACCTCAGGATCAACAGAATCCAGACTGCAAATGACTGTAGCCCCAACCTGAATTGCCTCGTGATTCGGCATCCGCTCTACTACAGCCTCAACCCCATAGCTTGTGCAAAAGACATATCCGACTCCATCGCTATTCGTGTCACGTGAGACGACACATTCGAATTGCAAGCGTTGCTGATGGCCGTTTCTCTGCTGAATAGAATCCATCAGTATTTTTCTGAGAATCCAGTAAGTCTTGGAGTTTTGCTGAGCGCGGGAAATCAACGCCTGCTTAGTCTGGATTTGAACTGCCATGGCGCCCAATTGCACTTCAGGAATCAGCGGCTTGCCAGTGAGGTATGAATGCAATTGCCAGTGGACAAGCAAATCCTGGAATCTACGGAGCGGCGAGGTCGTATGAGAGTACTTGGAAACTCCGAGAGATTGATGGGATGCAGGGAAGGTAGACAAGTTGGCGGAATTCATTTTTCGAAGCATCCGAAAGGAGTCTCCTATAGACATGGTATTGTTGTGACTCTTGTCGGTGGGCTTGAACAGCTGGTCTTTTGCAGAGGTGAAATGGACAGATTGGCTCCGGTAGACACTGGGTATTGAGTTCTCATCAGTGAACACCGCTACAAGGTGATTTGCCATAACCATCATTTCCTCAACAAGTTTTCGAGATGCGCTATAGCTTTCTGTTTTTACCGTAACATTGACTTGGTCATCGACAATAACAGAAGACTGTGGCAGGTTCAGATTTATTGCGCCGTTACTTTCTCGCTCCTGACGGAGAAGTTGTGCCACAGTATTGAGGCTGCTCAGATTTGCATAGTGTTCAGCCTTGGGGTTATTCAAGATCTGGTCTACGTGGTCGTATGTGAGCTGGACCACATTTGTCAAGGTTTCTGGCTTGATTTTAATCGAGTTTTTGTGCAAGTTACCAGATTCCTTGTCATATTTGAAATAAAATGACATGCAGCGCCGGGGCTGGCCTGGAACTAGACTAAACTGATCACTGAATGACTTCTCCAGCATGCGAATGATCCCCGCAGGGAAGTAGACTGTGGATGTAGTTTTATATGCATTTTGTAAAGATCGTAGCGTGGAGGAATCGTGAAGTGAAGAGACAGGGTCTGCGATATGGATCCCAATCTTCACAGCTGCTCCCTGCTCTTGGATAGAAATACCATCGTCGATTTCGTGAGCATCACTGGCATCAATGCAGTAAACAGGTAATGCACCTGCGTCGGTCCGAATTTGAGCCGCACTGTCCGCAGTGATGTCATCTTTAGTGACAGTATTATGGGAATAGTTCTGTTTTAAAAAAGCCAGCTCCTGCTTATTGTATCTCGGCCCGTGGCCTGGCACGAGCATATTTTGCACCTTGTGCATTGCGGTTTCTGTTGAGATCACTTCAGCCTTGTATTTGACCGTCTTCCGCAGTTTGCCAATGGCTGAACTCTGTAGCTCTGTATCATTTTTGTTATAATCACCAAGAGCGAACCGAACCAGGGCAGGATCTGCATTCTCGCTGGGCTGGATGACAATGTTGTCAAGTGAGGGCCCACTGCTGGTAATGAGCTGACGGTAGTAAACGTTCTCCACCAGCTTGTAAACCGAGTAGAGCACAATAGCGTCGACTTTATGTGGGAAGCTTGGTGGGAACTCAGAGCCATCTGTATCTGTTTGGACATTTTCTTTCGTCTCCTCCTCTTCTCTATCTTGTTGCTTGTCTATTTCAGAGCTAGATCCGGCTCTGATCCTGCTCTGGATTCGTGATGCTAGTTCGAAAAACGACATGTTCTCCGGTATATTACTGCGGCTCTTGGCTCGCCATACGTCATCTAGAGCAGGCCGTATTTTACTAGTCATTGAATATACCTGGCGATAGAACTCTCTCATGGGCCTACATATCTGGCCTCGAACATTAGGTGTTATAACTAGATCGACTCTAGCATTATTGTTTGTTGGAATTTCTCTCACACAATCATGTAAAAGTTTGGGGTTTACGAACGGCCCAAGTCTGAATACCAGATCTCTCCGGCCCACCTTCAATATTGTCCCCGATGCATTACAAATTGTTACTTTATTGTCGGTATTCTGTGGTTCTTGGACCACCACAGAGAGCCCAGCTCTTTGAGACTCGACCAAGTCCCCAACTTGGTATGCCGATGTGAAGTCAAAAAAACTGAGATCATAGGACAACTTTGGCTGCAGTTTATATTTCTGGATTGTTTCTGGTGGCGTATGGGTCGCCAAGTCAAATTCTGTCCGTCTCTGGTCGATTTTGGATGCAATATCTAGGAATCTCTGTCTATCGTTTTTCTGCTGGGTTTTTTGCTGGGCCTCAAGGGATTGGGCCAGCTGCATGTATTTCTGGCTAGCATATTCCGCTGTGGTAGGAGGCTGCGCTGTATCAGGTCCTGTGGAGTACAGTCTCCTCCATTTTGAGAATGACCTCGGGATAGAATAGGTATTTGTTCCTATTCTGGTCTTATACATTTGTGGTCATCGATAAACAATTTTGGAGGTAGTGAAAAATTGGATCAGGGTTAGGTTTACTGGGACTTCTTGTGCGGCTGGTGCAAGTCACGTGTTATACAATTTGTCGCCATCAGACTTATTGGAATTGATAATTCTCTTTCACAACTACAATAATCTTGGTTCCCAAGCTCTTTCTAATATCTAATTCCAGGCATTCTGAGGTCCCTTTTCACTGCAATATGGTTGGGCCAGTAGGTTAGCTCCAGTAGTTCGGTAATGAGTACCATATCCCAGACGAAATGCTGGATCCCCGCAGGCACGCAAAGACGAGTATGTAGCATCTAAGGAAGTTTATGTGCTACTCCATTCCTACCGTATACCGTCTATTTCTCCCATATTATGTACAATTCCGTATACCACGTATTTCACCCATACTATGTACAATTCCATCACGGGGAATTTTTTTTTTTTTCTCTACATCTCCTCCTTTTCTTCCTAATATTAAACGATTTTTCAATATACACGTCTATTTCCCCCAGGGCCAATACGGCACACCACCATCACTCATAGAGCTACATACTCCATTTCTATAATCGCAGCGTATACGTCTGCTGGCGAATCACAAGTTCTGTCACAAATGCTCCAGCATCACACATAGTACCACTTACTCCCACTGTCGTGCCCATTTGTCTGGTCTGCTGTTACGTCAAGCCCCCTCGCCTCCTCAACTTCCAGCCCTGCATTCCTATCACAGGACTCCAAACCAGAATGCGTCGTATTGGTCAAGCTAATCCCTGTATCCTTCCGTTCACCCTGAATCAACTGTTTCCATGCACGGTGTGTCGTACTAATCACCTCAAGAGCATAGTCCCTATCCTTATACTCTCCGCCAAATGCAAACTCGTTCCGCGGCTTGCCGTCTGGAATCTTGTAATCTCGGAACCAATTGCGAGTTGCCGAAAGTAACCCCGGCATATGCGTTTCAACGTCTTTAATACCATGCATTTTCTCAGCCAAAGGATCCTCCGTGCTTATACCAATCATTTTCCAATCCGTTTCACCTTCATCAATCATGGCCAAGCATCCTAGAATTTTAACTTGTTTCACCTGGCCAATGTGAGCTCCACAGTTGCCAATTTCGCATACATCCACGGGATCATTGTCCCCTGTGTAGCCTGTTTCATCTTTATGCTGGGGGTCCTCCCACGTTTGAGGCAGGGCGCCGTAATTGTGAATATATCCTTTGAAAGGGAAAATGTTTGAGACGTATCGAAGATTACCTTTTTTCACATCCTGAACGATTGGATTGAGCTTGAGGTCCTTGCTGATTTCCATTTTGGCATTGCTCCAACGGGGTACCTCAACCACCATATTCACTGTCCCTGGGCTTGTCCCTGATGGCTGCAGAGGAACATCGTGAAAAGGTGATATGATTTTGCCGGACTGTTCTAAATATGTAGCATATTTAGCTGTTTCGGGTATGCCAACTTGGCGAACTGAGAAATGTCGCACCTGAGATCTAAAGCAACTGGATACCGTATTCGCAGCTACTTTCATATACATATTACTTTTTTGGTACCTATGTAATGTTCTATACGGACCGTAAAAACAAAAATTCCAAGGTGGTAGGTAGTATCGGGGTGTGGAGTGGTTTCTACCAAGCGGAGGCTGGTGGAACACCTCTTAATTTTTTTTCTTTGTGGCTAGGTAATTTGTGGCACGCGGCTTAAGCTCACGCCTGTTACCATTGACCGGGGGTCGATGTGCATGTGTTTCGAATCGAATGGAGCGATTTTTGTTGGCAAAATATGACGAAAGAACATTCGCTAAATCCTTCGATACGAGAGGTAATTTATTATATAAACAGGTAGATCCGCAAATTCTTGTTATTATTTTTTTTTTGTTGTTGGTGTGTTCTTCATCAGTTTTTCTTCACATTTATATATATCATGAAATTTTCCTACTTGGTCCTAGCAGTTTCAGCCGCAGCAGGGGTATACGGCCACATTGAGATGACCGATCCTGCTCCTCCAAAGTCTAAATACAATCCAAACGAGCCGGAATCTGATATTGATTATAGCTACAAAAATCCAATCACTTCTCTAGATGATTTCCCTTGTAAGGGATACCATAAGACCGGATCCAAGGTTCCAACGGGTAACTATTCTGCTGGCCAGAACTACTCCATCAGCTTGGAAGGATCTGCTACTCACAATGGGGGATCTTGCCAGATCTCCTTGTCTTATGACGGTGGTGAAACCTTCAAGGTCATCAAGAGCATTATCGGTGGGTGCCCAATTGCATTGAAATATGGGTTCCACGTTCCAGAGTACGCTCCTAATGGTACTGCACTGTTGTCTTGGTCCTGGATGAATAATGTCGGCAACCGAGAGTTTTACCAGAACTGTGCTTGGGTAAACATTGAGAATGACGACGATAGTGCTACCGAGATGAAGGGTCCAGACATGTTTGCAGGAAATCTGCCTACATACTGTACTGTTCCAGAGGGGCATGATTTTGTGTATCCTCAACCTGGCCCAGATGTTGAGTATGGGGGAGATGAGTCTCAGTATACCACCACTTGCGCCAAGTAATGGAAAAAGGGCATGCGATTGTACAATTTGCTCGATTGTAGACATTTTCTCTTCTCCTTGGCAGCTTAAGGTTGATCCTGCTTGCCATGTCTTTTATATATATGTATATCTTACGGTAAGGAAATCTATCAAATAGACGCTTTATCTAGTTGAAAGGACAATAGAAACTAGTTGAAAGGACAACAAAAATAGTTGAAAAGATATCTAACTAGGAGAATTGCCATTCTCTACCGAAATAAATTAGATGTAAATCTAATACTTGACATTTTGCTTAATCTAGCTACTCATAATTCACTGTCTTGAGAAATGCTATCTAAAATACACTAGTGATCTTCATTACACATAAACAAAAAAAATACATAGATATAACAGAGTCACCTCTGATACAGCGCAACAACATCGTTGCAACTAGTACCGCTACCTAGTCCATTGGCTTGGTGGCATAACATAACGTCACAACACTCGCTGTCATCGATTCGTCCTCACTCGTTTTCGCCATGCTAGATCTAAACATATCCATCTCGGAAGGAGTCAGATCAGCAAAATATGAAAACATGGAATCAGAGTAGTACATTGACATAAAGTCCGTCATGTGGCCCAACTGACCCGGCCATCCTCGTGGAATAGCCAAAATAGCTCTGTTTACGTCAACAAAACCAGCAGCACTTAATCTTCTAGGAGTGTGAGCAGATGGGTATGGATCTAAATTACGTCTGTTGACCCCTTCAAGAAGCCTGTTCCACCAAAACTCATCAGGCGATCCACGGTTGACAATATCGTAATCGCACACTACTAGTTCTATAGCTCCACCAGGTTTCAAGACTCTAAATATCTCCTTGAACACATCTTCCCACTGGAATACTTGAAGGAAATACCACAGTGATTTACACGTGACCACATCGAAAAACCCATCTTCGAACGGCAGCGACATGAGAGTGCTCCCAATAACTGTCGTATAGTTTTGAGGTCCATCCTTCAATGCATTTTGGCCCATCCCGGTCCCATGGTCGAATTGATAGCCGTATACCATCGACTCAGGGTTTTCCATAGCAACTTCCCAGCCCCAGGGGGCCTTGAAGATGCCATGAATATCTAGGATTCTGCTACTCCTGGAACTAGTAGTAGAAGAAGAAGAAGAAGGGGGCATGTTCCCACTAGTGCTACTTGTGCTACTTTTGAGCTGCTTCGACTGAGGGGAAAATAGTAATCGGTTTTTCAGCATAAACCGCAAGCTCATGATCGTCCACAACTCTATAATATCCATGTTTTTACCAGGTATATTGGCCTTATTGTACTGCATCCACGCTTCTTTGCGTGTAAGGGCATAGATTAACGAATCACTGGGCTTTGTATGGCTAGAAAAGTGGAAAAAGGTAGACCACAGATCAGAGCCTCCTGATGCAGCACTCCCACTGGGGTTTCGTCCAGTAGATGATTGACTGGTGGATTGATGGCGAGAGACTCCGCTCACACTTCCAGAGCTGCTCACTTGTGACGGTTTTCTTCCCGATGCTGAGTTCATTGAGTTTTGTCTTGCGTGCCTGTTTTGTTGCTGTTGCTGTAGCTGATGTTGCTGTTGGTACTTGTACTCTTCCTGTGTAGGATGTCTAATACGTGAATTTTCTGGTATTGAAGCCACAACTGAGGGACCTGTCTTGGATATGTATGGTCGGTTACTCGATGCTGGATTGGAGTTAAATGCAGGATTGAAATGTTGTGGAGGAGTAGAATACGGAGTGGCAGTTGGAGTCGGTGATGGAGGATTGTTGGAGCTGGAAAAAGGAATAGAAGTGTGTTGTGAGGTGGTGGTGGTGCCCGCCTTGATACCACCGCCCGAGCCAATAGTACTATTTCCAGTAGAATTAGTACCACTAGAACTACCGCTCATCACTGGATATGGCTGGTTACTACTGGTACCTGTACCGATCACTGAATGGGATTGACTGCTCGTGCTTGTTCTGGCACTGCTCAAAGAGGTGACTCCTGAAGATGAGCTGTGTTTGCTGCTGATGGTGGAGGCCGAGGCCCGGGAATCTCGTACTATAGTGTCCCTGGAGTCAGAGACATGTTCTGTTCTACTGATTGAGTGGTTGTAATTAGCTGGCTCCAAGTTTGTGTTAGAAGGGACACGAGAGAGTCTGTTTTGGGCCATTCTGGCTGATTGAGGTTTTGAAGCGATGTTAGTTGGAGGTCTCCTCTGGGAATACCGTTCTCTTTCATAGTTGAAGGAATTATCACTAGACATGGTTCGTCAACGGTTTACTGGAACCTAATTGAATTCCCTCAGAGCTGAAAGATGAATTATGTGAATGAGAAAAATTAAGAATCAATGAATGAAAGAGAGCAAGAAAAAAAAAGGAAGAAGACAGAGAATTTCGATTGTCCCCTATTTTATTTATTTTTTGGAGCTTTACTGCTTCCTCGGGCAAAACATATATCTACGTACTACAGCAATTGGCAGATTTATTTATTTTTTTTCTTCTGATGAAGCCGTTATATTTACTAGTGAATATGCTGTAACGGTATGTATATCTATGTACGAGCTACATATGTACACGCGCAATAGGCTAACTAATTGGTTCCGGGCTCATTATGCAGCAAATTTTTTCCAGCCAAGGGTATCGAGGTAATTCCATTAGAATAATAGAGATATCTATGGCTAATATCGTAGCGTAGGCGAGATATAGCAATTTCACTAGCTTTTTTTTTTTTTTTTACGCTATCATTGTCTGTTCCAGTTCTTGTGTCCAGTTTTAAGATAACATGTCTCCTGAACACAACAACCAATGACAATTTAAGGGGAAATAGCCCAGCATCGGAGTGAGGGGCTAGGAGGGGATACAGCAGATACTAGACAAAAGGCTCGAACAGAACGATGTGCAGCCATAAATACTAAGTCGGGGGATTTCTGCTAGCACAGATGCACACATGATGTCTTGCTGGCTTTTGTTTGTCTGCGCAGATTATCTCGATGTCCGAGCTGATAGCTGATCTATCGACTCTTCTTGAGCTGGGGTAATTGCATTGTCTTATGAGGTAGTATTAATTAGTTTGAGCAACACTGGCTCCATTGGGGCCAATTAATTTCTCTTTTTCAGTGTTTCGCAACTCAATTCTGGGACTCGATATTCCGTGAGATATGATATTTGTGTTAGTTACCGGCTACTGTAGATTACTATTTAGCCATAAACCTGCATTATACCATTTCAGAGAGCTGTAGTGAAATATCAGTTTATATGTTTGACCTGAAACATGGATAGTTGGTATTCTGTGTGAACTGCAGGTGTAGAAAGTTCAATTAAAGCTTATCTATCTTAAACTTGTGTAGACGAGTGTGCCCATGACAAAGTTCATTTGGAATTCGAGTAGTAGTGGGAACATTAGGGAGTCCATGTGAAGATACTCAAAAACGAATTCCCATTCTATAGAGATTTCGATTTACTAGAGACCTATAATGTGCCCGCCTTTCATATAATGGCACTTACAAAAGCTCATACTATCTGAGTTGGATCAGCCGCAGAGCAAAAAAAAAACATCTAATTAGTGGAGCGGGCTGCATGCGCTGAGCTAATCCATTAGTCACTCAAAGCTCAAGTGTTGTTATTTTTTCAATATCGTTATTTCATCATCGCCCAAGCACTAATCCAAATCGAGCCACTTACAGTATACAGACTTGATCTCAGGGGACATCAGGGTAACACTCGTGGCTTCGCTTCGCAGTGAACTCTTGCAGTGATATATCTAGAACTATGCAATTGACAGTATCCAAGTTCTGCAATTAGACCATATATACTAGACTCAACTTGGATGTGTTTTATTCTCCAACTAGGCAAAATATACTAGATTCAAACTCGGATATAACGGACATCGAAGCTTCTAGACTTGATCAGCCAGCCATCTATGCTATGGCACCTTTCACCACTCCCTAAATCACTAGCTCGCAACATATATATATTCTCAATGGTCATCTAGATACATTATTCCAGAACTAGGCAGCACCTGCTGCAACAACAGCAGACCGCAATTGCTCAATTACCTTCTGTGGCTCCGGTGCCTTATATACAGATGTACCAGCTACAATAACATTGGCCCCAGCCTTTGCAGCGGCTTCAATAGTATCTGGTCCCAATCCACCATCAACTTGAATGTTCAAGTTTGGGAACTTCTCCCGCAAAGCGGAAACCTTTGGCATCATGTCAGCCATAAACTTTTGACCACCAAAACCGGGCTCTACAGTCATGATCAAGGCATTGTCAATTTTGTCGGCAAGCGGAAATAGCACATCGACTGGTGTACCCGGCTTAACAGAGATACCGACCTTCATACCGGCATCTCGAATCTTTTGAATAACTTTCTCTGGTGCGTCAGTGGCTTCGTAGTGGAAAGTGTACTGATCTCCACCAGCTGCTGCAACATCGTCTACCCACTGCAAAGGATTAGATACCATCATGTGGCAGTCAAAAAAGGCCTCGCCCTTTGGGATCTTGTTTCTGAGACCCTTAATAACCAAAGCCCCAAAAGAGAGATTTGGCACAAAATGGCCATCCATTACGTCGACATGTAACCAGTCAGCAGAGTAGGCTAGCATCTTTTTAGAATCTTCACCGAGATTGCCAAAATCGCCTGTATTTACTTTGGTTAGTGGCCTGCTCGCAAGCAACTCAAAAGCCGGAGCTACCGCACTCTGGAAGAATCCCCTGTGAACGCTGCACCAAAAACCCAGAATCACGAAAAGTACAGCTAGAAAAAGCACTTACCTGACAAAATCGAAGGAGCGATGATTGGTTGAACCATTATTTACGTATTGCTATTCTGTGTTGTCTTGTACAAAAAGTTGGTGACAAAGAAAATGACTGTAGCAATTGAGAGTGAAATACGTTTTTAGGCTGACTCTTATTGGGTCTTTTTCTAAATGGATCGGTACAACCCGATATGTGAATATCCGAATTGGGAGAGATTGAGCCGCACCTCCGCTAGAACTCCAAAGAATGGGGTAAGATATAACAGCCGAGTTTATCTATGCTGGCATATTTAATAGTTTTTGTCGAAGAGGTTGTTTGTATAGCCTGTTCAATTAATATGCCAGTTTAAGCGTAAAGTAGTTGAGCTTGTTGGTACAATAACTTATACCACTGAGAATGAGCCGGCGCGGGAACAGATGAAAAAAAAAAAAAAAAAAAAAAAAAAAAAATTAAAAAATCTCACTGAATATCAACAAACTCTCGACAAAATGCCCAGAGATCCCTTGATTGGTATTGTAGGGAAACCTTCAAGTGGTAAATCCACTACGTATGTTATAAATATTTTTAAAAAATGATTAAGGACTAGTCGACTAATTAATTCGCCCCTATAATTTCTTAATACAGTCTCAATAGTTTAACTGATGCATCCGCAAAAGTTGGTTCATTTCCCTTCACAACAATCGACCCAAATAAGGCCACAGGCTATTTGCAAGTCGACTGTGCATGCAGCAGGTTCGGTAAAGAGGATACATGTAAGCCAAACTACGGTTGGTGTAAAAATGGAAGAAGATATGTACCAATCATGCTACTAGACGTAGCAGGACTCGTCCCCGGTGCTCATCAAGGAAGAGGACTGGGGAATAAATTCTTGGACGATTTGCGACACGCTGATGCCTTAATTCATGTTGTAGACGTATCCGGTACTACAGATGCGGAAGGAAAGAGCACTAGAGGGTACGATCCACTAGCAGACATCGAATGGCTACAGGATGAAATTTTCCAATGGGTTTATGGTAATTTGAAAGATAAATGGGGTTCTATCAAACGGAGGCACACATCTACTAAGTCATCAACAGTAGACACTCTACAAAACCAATTCAGTGGGTACGGAAGTACCACCGATTTAGTGGCTCGAGCTTTAGAGAAGAAGTGTAAGGGCCTCCCTGCATTGGAGAACTGGACAGACGAGCAACTCCAGCACGTAGTAAGGGCTTTTACAGAAGAAAAGTTCCCTACAGTATTGGCATTGAACAAAATGGACCATCCTGATGCTGATAAAAATGTGTCCAAAATTTTGAAAAAATATCCAAAGACTAAAGCAGTTTTGACGTCGGCAATCAGTGAGGTGTTTATCCGTAAGCTCGCTAAACAAGGTTACGTTGAGTATGAAGAAGGAACAGAGTTTTTGGACACTAAAGAGGATTTGCCTGACTCGGATCTGAAGGAATTAGACGAGAAACTTAAAGAAAGAGTGGAAAATGTGCGTGATTTGGTGCTGTATCGGTTTGGATCTACTGGTGTCGTTCAAGTATTGCAGGCAGCTGCAGAGATTTTGGATCTTATTCCAGTTTATCCTGTCAGAAATGTTCATAATTTTGGAGGCGCTACGACGTTTAAGGATTGTGTGTTGCTGCGAAAGGGAATGACTGCTGGTCAAGCTTCCCGGAAGATTATGGGCGATGTTCCTATTTCGTTTATTGAAGGTGTTAATGGTAATAGAGTTGGGGAGGAGGACACGATAGATGTCAAGAAGCATGATGTTTTGTCATTCAAGACTGGGCCAAAGGCTTGATTGTGGTTATTTAACAATATATATATATATATATATATATAATTCATTTGTTCTTGCCTTTTGGTAAAGCAGTTTCTCACATCCCCAGTTATCTTTACAATGCGAGTACTTCTAGAGTCACTTGCTAGACTCCTTGTTCAGAATAATTCGGTTTCTGCAAGATGTAGTTCCCTTAACAACTCACTAGTACCCATGATAATCACAGCGCTGAAATTTTAACAACCAGCATACACTTTTTACTTAGTCTAGTAGAGGATATCGCAATGCATCACTATACGCTGGTAAGACTTAATACAATATCCCAGCGCCGATAGTCTTAAATAGTTTTTCTAGATAAGCCGCTCACCGCGCGGCGCTGGACGGTTCATATGTGTTTCTAGAGTTTCATGTTTCTAATCGGCAATAGTTTAGTGGCTAGAATTTCCGCCTGTCAAGTTGAAATATCAACAGCACGCGGGGGACCGGGGTTCAATTCCCCGTTGCCGAGATGTCTTTTTTTTTTTTTATTTCCTTTTTGGTTCGCAGTATATTCGAATACTTTGCTATCGCTCAAAATTGATATAAAATCTTTGCTGACTTCATTGAATGTTATAGCTCTGAGCTAGAGTCATCCAGAGATCTTCCTTCCCTGTTCTCATAGTGAGTCACCGGCACATATTCGGAAGCCGAACATCGCACATCGCCAAGCACTACTATTAAAACTCTGTGTATATATGCTTTTTTTTCTTTAAATTTCAACCTTCCTGATCCACAATATATATTGGAAAATGATACGTATCAAAACATTGGACCCGCGAAACTTGTCTTACGATCAAGCATTAGATGTCTGTGATGTAGCTCTGATAGCTTTCGAGTTTAGCCCCATATTTCTGTACTGGAGAGGTGATACGTGGTACTCAAAGTCCTTTTTGCAATTGAGAACATCAATTCAAGACCCTCGAGACCGTCTGAGAGCAGCATTGTATAACACAAATAAGCAAGTTTTGCTGAGACATCTCAGAGCATCAATGATGATGGTCAAGTCGACAATGCCAGGCACGATCTGGTATGTCGCCTACGAGCAAATGGAGGATGGCACAGAGCATGTAGTTGGAATGTCAAACTGGGTTCTCCCAAAGCATATGCATGCTCAGAGTGAAGCAGAATGTGGAAGAACTGGGCTTATTTGGTACGTTAGGTCTTATCTTCGGGCTGCTTATTATACGCTATATGAAAAGTTCCTGCTCGGTAGACTGGAACATCCGTTGGTAAACTCGAGAATGGAGAGATTTTGGGATACTGTTAATGCTGCCTTCTACTCGGACTCCACCCCAGAGTGCGAATTGGCCCAATTGCCTGAAGACAAGATATCATCGCTCTATTACCCAAAAGAATCCATGGTGACTTTGTCTGTCCTGGCGGTTTTGCCTAATCAGCAGCGAAAGGGCGTTGGTGCTAAATTAATCCAATATGCCCTTGACCATATTCCAAATTTCCCTACCCCATTTACCCATGAAGGAAATACTTCGTACGGGCCCCAAAAGATGTATTTGGAAGCTACCGACGAAGGAATTGGGTTGTATGAGCGGTTTGGATTTGACCAGCATGTTCGGTATTTGTATACTGACAAGAGTCGAGACTGCGAGTTCTACTCTACACACATGATCAAGACTCGGGAAGTTGACCCGATCAATTAATTCACATAGAATATATACTACCCATATCTTCTATGAAAAGACCTTAGACTAAAGCTCTTATCTACTGTTCTAACTGTTTTTTTTTTTTTTTGCACACATCCTATCAGATCGCTCTGCCAAAGAAAGTTCTAGTGCCAATCCAAAGTCCGTCGGTGGTGCCGCATACTCTCAGCGCCCCGGTTATATTAGTCAGAAAACCCGGGAGATCAGGAGGTGACTCACCAACTAATAACATATATATAAATGTCAAAACCACGGTCTTTCAAATCGGCAGACCCCAATGATCTACGTTAAGGAAATAAATCCAACTAAGGCAACCTTCTATGATGCACTGGATTTGCAAGAGACCAAGACTTTTGGTTTCTCACAAAGTCTAGTGTACAAGTACTGGGCTGGGCCCGATTGGAAACCTACTTCTCTATTAGAACTCAGGCAAAGCATCACTGATCCACGAGAAAGATTAAAATGCTTCCTGTGGGAGTCAAAAAAGCATGTGTTGATTAGGAAATATGAAGCTGCAGTATTGATGGTAAGCTTTCTTACTACTCCGGGCGGGATATGGTATGCAGCGATGGAAAAGGACGATGAGACCGGGGTTGAACGAATGGTGGGAATGGCTTCGTGGTTTTTACCAGAACACATGGCCGAGGTTCAGGACAGAAAATCTGGGAAGTGTGGTGTGATATTTAAGATCAAAACCTTTTTCAAAGTATGGGGCTACAAAATGTATCAATGGTATATTAGGTTCCGACTGAGATCTCTGGAGATGCCTCTGTCGAATCCACGTCGAGATCGGTTTTGGAAACATGTTCGTGGGACGTTCCATGAGAGCGATTCAACCGTGGAGGAATTGTCTGAGATGTCAAAGGATGAGATCGCGCAGAGCCAGTATCCGTCGAAGTCTGCGGTTATGTTTGGGCTGATTGCGGTAATGCCAAATCAACAGCGAAAGGGCATTGGCCAAAAATTAATGGAATATGCTCTGGATGATATACCTGTTGTCCCTACTCCATTCAGCCATAATGGTAAGACGTCTTATGGGCCGCAAAAGATTATTTTGTACGGAACAGATGAAGGTAAGGGGCTGTATTCGAAATACGGGTTTAAAGCGTTAATACCGTGCCACTATGTTGACGGTGAGGTGGAGTTGAACATGACGTACATGTCGCTGACTCGATAGAGCGATAATGAGAGTAAACTGTAGAATAGAGTAATATACAACCTTATTAGTAATAGAAAGTTGTTATGTGATGTAGCATGTTTCATGTTTAAAGGCTCAGGTTTTAATTCGGGGCAAGTAGTAATGTGCAAACGTGCGGCTCAGGGTGAACCCATTGCCAAGAGCCACTATTAAAGACAGGGGGAGACCCTTGTAACGGTGAAAAGCCTCTCCCTGAGAGAGAGAGAGGGATGGTAATTACTACAGACATCGAAATAAACTGTGGGGGAAGAAGAGAGTTCAAACTGTCAACTAGATACAGGGTGATGGAAAGTGTGTCCTAGCCGACCGTGTTGAAATTAAAAAACAAAAGCCTGCAGATAATGAATTGTTAGACATCACCTCATGCTAGCAAATCAGCTCACCAAGCAGGAATTAGCAGAAAGCATTGCCTTATACCTGTCATACATAGAAAGAAGATGTAGCTTCGGACAAATCCTCGGATAACTGTGGACAAAATTTCGGATAACTGCGCGCAGGTTTCACACCGGTCCGACGCCGTGTAATAATTCCACTTGATTTCAAGTACCTAATGACTGTCGCCACTTAACCCTTTCCTTTCCTAGCTCAACTCCACTCTCCTACTCTAATTACCATGGTATATATCAAAGAACTGGACCCACTGCGTGCGACTTTCAGTGATGCACTCAATGTGTGTGATATTTTACTGGAATCATACTCTGACGTCGCCGGATTTCAATATTGCTGGGGAGACCAGTGGCTACCTAAAAGTATTTTGGAGATAAGACACTCCATCACAGATCCAAGAAAAAGATTACGGGAATACCATAGAAACGCCAAAAATCAGGTGTTAGGACGTAAAATCTCTGCCGCAAATCTCATGACTGGATTCACAGTTCCAGGGTCTATATGCTATCTAGCTTTAGAACCAAATCCCCACACGGGGACCGAACAAATTGTGGGGGTTATGACCTGGGCTCTGCCCAAACACATGCAGAACGAATACGAGACGAAAGTTGGCAGAGTTGGCATGTGGTGGAGAATAAAGGCATTCTTCCAAAGGCTGTACTACCAGCTCTACCAGAGGTGGCTCCTACTTACCTGGACCGGTTTCGCTGAAAGCCCCATAAGTAATGTTAGAATCGACAAAGTGAGGAAATCTCTAAATAAAGAAACTTATGAAAAGCACGAGTCCACTGTTGACCAGTTGCTCATCATGGATCAGAAAGAATTACAGTCGGCTGTATATCCAAGGAGCAGTATGGTATATTTATTCGACCTAGTTATATCCCCGACCTACCAGAGGCGTGGAATAGGCAGTCAGCTTTTCAGTCACGCATTTCAATCAATCCCCAATGTACCTACACCGTTCGAGGGAGCAAACGGTGATATAGTATATGGGCCCCAAAAGATGCATCTCCGTGCAACGGCAGAAGGACGGGGGCTATATATTAAGAAAGGCTTTGTGCCAATAGAAGAGCACGTGTTTGAGGATGGTGGCTATAAAGTTGAATCAACAATAATGCTCAAAACCAGATAGATATACATATATATTGATAGATTGAGTAAAGAAAAACGCGCCATAAGATGCGTCGCCCTGACAACGCGCCGCAGCGCCGTTGTTTAGATGCGGCGCAGATCGGACTGAACAAACAAACACCACGCTAACGACGCGCCAGTCAAATTTTTCTCCAATCAATTTTTTATTTTTCCAGCTTTATCAATTTTCCTTTCTCTCTCTCGGCTTTCCACCCTTCTCATCACTGCTACTAGAGTCGATATCCAACAGATAAACATGGTTTGGACTGTAGAGCAGGCCATACCAGACAATATCAAGGAGATGCTGCCGGAGCTGTCTGGCAGCAACAAGAACAAGCACCTGTTCGTTTTCCTGCATATTGTCAAGCAGCTCAAGCTTACGAAAAGAACTGGATGGCTAAACTTTGACATCCAAGATGCAGAGTCCATCTCTGATCACATGTATAGAATGGGCATCATAGGGTTTTTCAGCGAGCCTTCGTTAGACAGTGGAAAGTGTGTCAAGATTGCACTGGTGCATGATATAGCAGAAGCCGTCGTGGGCGACATTACTCCAGAGGACCCTGTCTCCAAAGAGGAGAAGCACCGTCGAGAGTTGCTCACGATTGAGTATCTGCGGGATCTGATCCTGCCGTTCAACGAGGCAGTAGCAAAGGAGATCTTTGACCTGTGGAACGAGTACGAGAATATTTCCTCTCCAGAAGCCAGATTCATCAAGGATGTGGATAAGTTTGAGCTCATGGTGCAGTGTTTGGAGGAAGAGAAGCGGTACCAGAAGCAAAAGGATCTGGGTGTATTTATGAGTGTTAGACGTCAGATCAAGACTAAGCAGGTTGGAGAGTGGGCAGATGACATAATTGCTGAGCGGGAAAAGTTCTGGAGCAGTTCGTAGTTCTCTGGTACAGTAGCCTAGGGGAGTCGTGTGGTGGTTTCCAAGCACACGAATTTATTGTATTCTATTAACGGCATTTTAGTCTCCGTCTCTCCGTCTTATGGTCATCGTGGTGCGGCTTGTAGCTCCGTTCCGTTGATTGTCCTGTATATAATTTTGAAACACCATATGTAGTGATTAAGACGTTGAAAGTGAGAATTGGCCCAGGTGGTATTGTTATATTCCGATTTATCCGTGAACACTTATAGTTCTGTCACTGCTTCATTCCGCAGTCCATTCAGTGCAGGCCGGAGTGGGGTTTCTAGGAATTTGGGCGGCAATAATAGAAAAATGAACTTATGTAGTATGATTCAAGTTGAAGAATTATAGGTGCAGTTTGATGCATTTATCCACACGGTGTAGCAACAATTGCTTCAAAGTGTATTTCGCCTATATTTCCCCCTCTTTCCTCTAATTCTGCAACGTCCCTGGATAATATTTTGGATTGCTGCAAGTCTCAGAATATGTCTCCGATTGATATTGAAAACGGGTTTGATTGACGTAGACACATTCCACCAAATTTGGTATTTTCAGTGATTACCCCACGTCAGAAGGCTTTAAAAAGAGAGTCCAACCCACGGTTAGTTTAGGCGAACCAATTTGAACCCAATGGTCGCGACAAAATACATACATGCTTTGGCCACTTTAGTTGCCTTTGGCACTGCGGCTAATGGTCAAACCTATCCAAATGTCTCTAGTAATGGCCAGACCCCTTCCAATGCCCAGCTGGCCTATAGTCCTCATTTCTACCCTTCTCCTCAGGGGGGTCGAACAACTGATGGCGCATGGAAAGAGGCCTACCAAAAAGCTCGTCAGTTTGTTAGCCAGTTAAGTCTGGCTGAAAAAGTGAATCTGACAAGTGGGATCGCTGGTAATGGCGTCTGTGTAGGTAGTACGGCCGATCTTCCTGAAAGAGAAGACATGTGGGGTCTATGTCTTATGGACGGACCTTTAAACATTCGAACGACCGACTTGAATACAGGATATCCAGCGGGTATCGCTGCTGGTGCTACCTTCAATCGAGACCTAATTCATGCCCGTGGCAAAGCGATTGGGTCAGAATTTCGAGGGAAAGGCGTCGACATCATGCTTGGCCCAGTGGTGGGGCCATTGGGTCTAAGGGCTCAAAATGGCCGTGGTTTTGAAGCATTTGGCTCAGATCCTTATCTTCAGGGAATAGCCTCAGCAGAGACGGTTGAGGGAATTCAGAGTAATGGAGTTATTGCTAATGCTAAGCACTTTATTGCCTACGAGCAAGAGACTCACCGGCTTAACGTCAGTTCCAATCTCGGCGACCGGGCTCTGCATGAAATGTATGCCTGGCCATTCGCCGACATGATTCATTCTGGGGTAGGGTCTGTCATGTGTTCCTATAATCTGATTAATAACTCCTTTGCCTGTGAGAATTCCTATACATTGAACAAAGTGTTGAAAGACGAGTTAGGGTTTCAAGGGTTTGTAGTCAGTGACTGGTATGGCACTCACTCCGGTGTCAATGCAATCACTTCTGGTCTAGATATGAATATGCCTGGAGAAGGTTTCTTTGCCGCAAACCTTTCAATTTCCGTATTGAACCAGACTGTCCCATTGGAACGAGTTGACGACATGGCCACCCGAATCATGGCTGCATTCTATAAGGTAGAAGTAGACAAAGCAAGAAAAGAGCGAGGTCCCCCAAACTTCAGCGCAAGGACAACTGATGATACCGACAGGCTTTACCCGGGCTCAGATTATGGCCCTATTGTAACAGTCAATCGACACGTTGACGTGAGAACTCCGCAAAACTATCATATTGCTCGAGATGTTGCGAGCGAATCAGTTATCCTGTTAAAAAACAAGAATAATACACTACCTTTCAAGGGTTCAAAGATGCCTAAACGCATCACCGCTCTAGGAGCAGCCTCACGGCTGAATTCCTATGGACCTAACTGCCGAGAGGATGGTTGTGACGAGTCGGAAATTGATGGTGCCACACAGCTTGGATGGGGCTCTGGGGCCACCAATTACCCATACTTTATCACTCCATATGACGGATTAGTCGAAAGGACATCTAAGGATTGGATCACTGTTAACGCGAATGCCAATACAAATTCCTCTACTGACGAATTCAAGCTTGCTGCTACATCCTCTGATGTTAACGTTATATACGTCTTGGCAAGCAGCGGTGAAGGCCAGGACCGAAGCAACACTTCGCTTTGGCTCAACGGCGCTGAGACGATTAAAGCCGCCGCTGCAATTCATCCTAACAATGTTGTTGTCATCAACTCTGTCGGCCAGGTTGACATGAGTGACTGGATTGATCACGAAAATATCACCGCAGTTGTTTTTGGTCTACCTCTGGGCCAAGACACAGGGAGAGTTTTTGCTGATGTACTTTTTGGTGATGTTAACCCATCCGGAAGATTACCATTCACAATTGCAAGAAATGCTTCATCCTATTACGCTCCTGTTGATACGCCACCGGCTTCCAATGGCTTTTATCAAGATAATGAGGTTGGTCAGGCCGATCTGTTGATTGACTACCGGTACTTTGACGTCAAGAATGTGGATCCATTGTTTGAATTCGGCTTTGGCCTGTCATATTCGAACTTTACTCTCAGCTGCTTGCAAATTAACGAAGTTCAAAAGCCATCTCAAAACTTGCCACCTCCTCCAGCACTTCAGCCAGTATACCAGAACAATGATCAAATACCGTCTGCAGAGGAATTGCTTTTCCCACAGGGCATGGATCGTGTACCAAATTTCCAGTATCCGTATATCAATTCTACATCTCAAGCAGAGCCCCACGGAACTTATCCATTCCCAGATGGATACTCTACTGTCCAAAAGAGTAGTGCTTCGTTGGCTGGTGGAGCCTCTGGAGGTAATCCAGCGCTTTGGAATACTGCTTACCGTGTTAGTGCCACGGTCAAGAACAATGGTCCTGTTGCAGGTAAGTATGTGGCAGAGCTTTATATCGGTTATCCAGAATCTGAGGAATATCCAACTGCACCTCGCCAATTGAGAGGGTTCGCAAAGCCGTATCTTCAACCAGGTCAATGCACCAAGGTCGATTTCGATATTCGAACTCGGGATTTGACTGTATGGGACGTGAAAACTGCTTCGTGGATTGTGCTGCCTGGAGAGTACACTATTTACGTTGGTTCCAGTTCCCGGAAATTGGAGCTCCAGGGAACAATTACAATTTAACCTATTTCACTTCTTTTTTAAGTAATTTTTAATATTGGGTTTTATCTTTTGGTTATCTCATACTCGTTCTTGATTAAGATATCCGTGTCGGAAAAACAAGTCTCATTAAATGTAATCTTTGCTGACTCTTATACATATATACATACACTCATATACGTAGTTCAACTGCTACATTATACATCTAGGCCCACAGCTCTTTCCAGGTGATATCCTTCCGTACAGCATTCGAAAACCCTTCAACATATTGAACCCAAATCTTTGTGTCTTCTTGCTGGTCTTTGAATCCAGCTTCCGGCACAGGCGTACCATCATTACTGTGTTCAGCAGAGATTGGCTCCTCAATAACCCGGCCGAAGAAATCTGTCTTTTTGCGTGACTTTAGTTTCATGTCACCCGCTGCTTTTTGCTTCTTATTAGGTCTGTTAGTAGATTCTTCTAATGGGCGTTTCTTCGAACCCATTGCATCACTATTGATCTCCTTGCTTTGGAGCCATTTACTCTGTATAACATCCGCAATTGCTTGACGAGTGGTGAACTTGGAGCCCACAGATGCCTTTTGTTTTTCCTGATCATCGAACAGTACTACTTGCTCATATGGCGGCTCCAAACGCCATACTACAGTGCCACCATCAAGCTTGTCCTTCTTGAATTTCATGTTCAGGCCAATCATCGCCTGAGCAGCGTCAGCGACCTTACGCTTGTGGTGCGGCTTCGCAGTTGATGCAGCTGTTGATAGGAAATCCATCTTAGGGTTTGCAATTTGTAAGATATAGGGCCCTGCTTCAAGTAAAAATGTATCAAAATTGAGCATGTGACGAATAGGGGCCGAAATAGAAGCCAGAAATTCTTTGGCCAATGTTTGGGTTTTGCGCCTTGTTTCAAACATTTCGAAATCGATTGAGGGGATATTGTCCTCTGTAATGCTCATTGACGAATTGAAGAGATCGTAGAAAACAGCCACTGGATGTGCAAAATAGCCAGCTAGCTGGAAGTTTTGATTACGCCACATGGCAGAATGCAATATTTCATAAAATGCAGTCCATTCACCGATTTCAGCGGGCTTTTTCATGAGATCGTCGTAGAATTGCTTCTGGGGGTAAAGCTGGAAACAGGCCATAATTAACTTTTCGTAGTCTCCATATGCATGGGCCAATTCCATAATGTGACCCATTTCCTTAGCCTTATCGTCTTTTCGACAGAAGACTCGATTGGCAGTGGACCTCAGATTCATAATGGTGTCCTTGCTGACTAGTTTGCCCTGGTCGTTTCGGCTCATCCCGTATTGAAGCATATTCAAACAACTTCTCAAGTCACCGTCCATTGTATTGGCAACTTCCGTTAGGGTTGCAGTATCTGCAACAATATTTTCCTGGGTGCAGATATCCTTAAGTCTGGTAACCACAGAACGACTTGGCACTTTAGTGTAGTGTACCATTTCAGCATAATGACGAAGGTCCTTTAAAGCAGGAGCGTATGCATCGTTACACACAGCGATAATTGGACGCTGTAAGAGAGTAGTATCATGCTTTCCCTTTTTCTTTACTGTGGCTCTTTTTGAGCCGTCTTCATTTTGGAATCTATGCAGTGCTCGTTCATCTGCTTTCACGAGGTCGATCAGTGCTCGGATCAATCCATTTTCAGATGCTCCGTCGATTTCATCAGCAATCACACAGACAGGTTTACCTTTCCCGCCTACCCGTTGACTATATAGGGCTGTTGCTATTCTGTTTTTTATTACATTGACTCGTTTAGAGCCATTATCTGACGAAGATTCTATCGCCGCATTTCTCTCATCACTAGCATTGATCTCTAACGCTTCATAGCCTGCCTGTTTGGCCAATACATGTGCCACAGTTGTTTTACCTATCCCCGGAGGTCCATGAATCAACAGAATCTTCTTCCTAGGTCGCCCCAACGCGTCATTTCGAGAGAAGGCTCCCTGATCTTTGATTTCAGCACCAAACACTACGTGGGACCATGATACGAGCCATCTCATCATAACTCTATGCAGTTTCTCTGATCCTGCGAGATCTGTCCACACTCTGGGTCTATACTTTTCAGATAATAGGACGTTTGATGAAACTACTGCTTCAGCTCTATTCTCAGTATTCCGTTGGTGCTGGTCTTTGCCATTTTGTGCAGCATTGCTGTTGGCAGCCCGAGCTGATGCTAATAATGAGTGGATTGGAACCCCAAAATGGGTGTCCTTCGAATGCTTGTCGGTTTCAATTGTTGATCTTTTGCGTAGGTCTCTAGATCGCAGCACGATTTGTCTGCCATTCTCCAGAGTCGCAGTAGTTACGTCCACAGGATCAGCAAATGGGGATATTCCCATGTCAAGTTTTGGTGGATCTGGAGGAGCAGCAGCTTTTCGTGGTGCATTTTCAAACAAGCTTGACCCGAATATGAGCTCTGTAGGTTGTTCCATTATTATTATTAGTGTTGGTCAGTAGTTGACGCGTTTTGGATAAATGTCGTGGAGTTTAATTTGATTAGCGCATCTCGCGTCGCATCAGGTTTTATTTTTTTATTTTATTTTTTTTTTTTCGCGGTCATGTGCGGCTCAAATACCTGAAATGATGAGCAGATTATGGACCTATCGTAGTCATCACCATAATTCACGATGAACGATCCAGTGGAAGTTTATTTTGCAGTGGTATGATCACAATTGAAGTTTACGATTGAGCTAACGCACTGCTAGTACCTGGCGATTCAACGTAATAAACCAGCATATGTATCTACTAAAGGTAAGTGCGATACCCTACCGGTGAAAAGAAACTGACTGGGCCACAGAATATGTGTCACGTGTTTTGGAAAAGGAAGATGATATCCCTGAGTTTTGGAGGAGTCGGTATAACAAAAGGTTGTCAGAAATTGTTGAGCTAAAGGGAAGGATCCAGGAGCTTGAGAAGAGGACAGACAGTTGTGGTGAAACGGTGTTTAGGGTGCCTCAGATTGTGCCATCACCAGTGCCTAACAGACCGATTGACTACACACTGAATTGTCTCAGCATTGATGTCGAGAGAGATTTGAGACGACGGTCACTGCAAGCTCTTGCTGAAAGTTTTAACGAGTTCGATGAAGACATTGGTCGTGGGAAATTAGCAGTGGATCGTCTCTATTCACTTTTTGTCAAGCTCAACGCCATTTATAGTGACCAGAGAGAGATATTCGATACAGTTACCACATGGTACTTGTATATTTTTATGAATGATGCAGATATGAGGTTAGCTCACAAGGTTCTAGAAGCAATGGTAGCTATGGCTAAAGTTATTCCGAGACATTCCCACGTTCGGATTTGCCAGGTGATCACCGACAAATTCCACCAGATCAAACGGGGATATAGAAACCAAGAAGAGTTCAAAATTCGGCTATGCAATGCGTGTTTTGGGTTTATAAAAGCTCTTGAAAAATGCGAAATGGGGTCTGATTTGAGATATCCTCACATCAAAGAATTGTTACAACTGCCCCTTGCGCATCGTGTACATACAAGACTAGTTAGGATTTTGCAAGTTGACAAAGTTGGTAAATGATCTGAGAAGGGAGCCTCAGTAGCTCCAAACTATGATTTATATGAAGAAGAGGTGACAACAGATGTATCACAAACAGGAAGCGCATCTCTCGGTCTATTCAAAACTTCATGAGTTCTCACTACTTGCATTACAATACTTCAACCACTATATATATAAATATATATCATCTTTAGTTCATCTGCTCATCTTCACCTTCTCCCTCACCCTCCTGCTTAGTCTGTGTAATAGCCGCAGGTGGACCCTCTCTAATAGGATCAAAATAGGCATGGTCCATGGCCTCTTGCGCAGTCAACCGCTCCTGGTGATCATAACGCAACAGATTTGACAGTAAATCAAACACCTCCTCAGATACCAAGTGCTCGTTTTCAGAATTTACAAACCGCTGCCACGATCGTTGCGGGTAGGTACCAAAATCATCGTACTCTGGCCCCAATTGCAGCCCATATTTATCTAGATAAGAATGCAAATCATTTGTGCCCAACACTCGGGCGATTTTCACCAGCTGGTCGGTATTAGAGTTGCCGTGGAAGAATGGTTCCTTCTTGAAGATCATTGATGCTAGCATTGCCCCAAAAGACCACAAATCCAACGAGTAGTCATATAGCTGGAAATCTACCAGGAGTTCGGGTCCCTTGAAGTACCTCGATGCAACTCGAACATTATATTCGACATTAGGATGGTAGAATTCAGCCAGCCCCCAATCGATAAGCCGCAGCTGGCGTTGGCTGTGGTTAATCATGACGTTGTGGGGCTTAACATCTCTATGCATGACACCTTTGGAATGGGCATAATCTAGAGCCTTCAGTAGTTCGTGCATGTAGTAACGAATATCGTAATCTGTTAATGTAGGATACAGGGTTCGGAAATCTGTGTTCTCTACGGCCTCGAAGATAAGTGCCGGGGTCTTGCTCTGTGGGTCCCGAACAATATCCAGTAATGCAATGACATTAGGTCCGCCAGAGAGGTTATTAAGAATTTTGATTTCCCGCTTGATCTTTTTCCTTTTGACGGGCTTTAGTACTTTGATCACGATGCTCTGGCATTGCTTTATTTCTATTCCCGAGAATACTTCTGAGTATTTACCCCGGCCGATTTTGCCAATGATCTCGTAATCGTCCTGGGAGCCCCAGTTAAAGGTCACATTTTCTGCATGTTTCTGTTAGCCACGACGGTCCTGCTCTTTCCTGTCCCCACTCATGTCATCTTCACGATAGGTTCTGTGATGCCACATACCATAGTCCCAGTATGACCTGGGCATCTGACTGTTTACCTCAGCGTAAACACGGGCCACTGAACTCATTGCCTATTGAACTCAGTAGTAGGGTGCTATTGTCACTGTTTATTTTTGACTTGTCCTCTGATTGGTGAGGTGATGGTGTAGATATGAAGTGGAGTAAAATGAGGTGGAAAATTTCCTGCATAGTTGGGAGGTTGGCGGTTGGTTGGGTGGTGGTACTAGTGCTAGTAGGGCCAAGCGGTGGTATAGTACTAGTAGTAGTACCAGTCATATTTTCATCATCACAGTGTTAGTAGATCCACTAAGAAAGACAAAAATGGACCAAAATCTCGTAAATAGAGGGATCATTGGAGATGATGAAGACGAAGTCTCGTCACAACTGTCACAGCTGATCATGGATGACAAGGGATCACTCGTTGACCTAGTGCAAATGATGGGGGACTACCTAACGAAAGAGGATCAAAAGCAGCGGGCTAGTGCTACTGGGCTGCTTTCCAAGGTCATGGGAAGACTTTCGAAAGATAAGCTAAGTAAGCAACAGATCAGAGTGGTAATAGGGTTCCTGTGCGACAGATTGGAAGACGATTCAAGCTTACAGCAAGTGGCAGATGGATTGCAGGCTGTGATCCAAATGACTAATGCCTCTGTGTTGGATATCGATAGTGTCTTGGATCCGTTGGGTGAGATCCAGATGAAAAAGCATACTCAGAATGTAAGGTACAGCGTGTACAGAGTGCTCGATGCTCTGAAAGGCGTTTGCAAAAACAAGCAGAAATTTATTGGGCTTTATATTGAGCTTACTACGGGTGAAAAGGACCCAAGGAACCTGCTCATATCTTTTAGCATCAGTCACTACATTTTAAGCAACCTCCAGAGCGATGTGAAAGACCACATTGAAGACATGTTTGATGTGACGTTCTGCTACTTCCCAATCACTTTTGAACCGCCAAAAGACGACCCATACGGCATTACATCACAAGACTTGAAGCAGGCACTGAGAAAGAGCATTGCAGCTAATGGGCTGTTTGCTAAAGACGCATTCCAGGGGCTTGTGGAGAAGTTAAACTCCAGTGTTGAAAGTGTCAAAATAGATACATTCGAGACCATTATTGCATGCTTAGAGAATTATAGTGCTGAGCAGATCCAGAGCGAATGGGTGGACCTATGGGATGGCATTAAATACGAAGTACTTCACGGTGAAGAGGATAATCAGCTACCGCTGACAATCCTGAAGCTCTTGGGCACAAAAGTTGGCCAGGAATACTACCATGCGGTGATCAAGGAGACCGAGGATAAGCTCAAAGACCCCGCTGGTAAATTTGCTCTACCAGCAGCCAAATTGGTCACCTCTGTGGCTCAGTCTTCTCCAGAAGCGTTTGAGGAGATGAAGAAATTTGTCCCAATGGTTCTTGAAAAATTTGAAGGAGGTACTGTAGCTGAGCAGCGGGGGGTTGTTCAAATTCTAAGCCTGTATCTAGCAGCTTCTACTTCGTCGTCGCCATCTGGGAGATCGGTGGTGCAGGATCTTGGATATAAAGATCAGATAATGACAGTAATGGCCCGTGCCCTTGGCAATAAGCCCGAAATTTCGCTCCGGAAACTTGCAATCCAGGGGTTTACAGTGATTTGCCAGCTTCAAACATACGAGAAGAACGAAGTTGGGTTGATAGTGCAATATCTCAACGACGCCGCTCTGGGGGATGATAACGAGGAGCTCAGCGATGCCGCGTTGGTAGCATTGAGCAAAATCGCAGATATATATCCTGATATCATTATCGAGATTACTTTCCCAGCCTTTCTGTCTCAATTGCCTGATTCTGCAGAGTTCCAGTCGGGAGTAAATCGCTTCGAGAGCGGTGGCAACTCTAAATCGATTGATTTCATCTTGTCAGCGTTGGCTTCAGTTTCTGTGTCGCCGCAGGTGTTTGAAACGTTGAAAACCCGGCTATTGTTCAAGCTTGACGGGGACCATTCTGGTAGCTATAGATATCCATTGGCTATTGTTTCGACACTTCTCGCAGTTGTTCAACGAATCGATACTCAGAACACCGATCTTTTTGTCCCCCTGTTGACCAAAGTTGTACAGAACAAATCTCTACAGCACGATGCAGTGGTAGATGCCACTGCCAGCGTAGCTGAACATCTAGTGAGTAAGATGCCATCTGAGCAGCAGGAGACATGGGCTGCTCCCAAGGTGATAGAGCTTTTTGCAGGCGACAGTGCACAATTGGTCAATGTGTTTGCAGAGCCAACTTCGTTGGCTCAGCTGTTTACATTGTCTATTGCGCCGATCAAGTCGAAGAAATCTGGCTCTGGCAGCGACTATCTGATTGGTGACGGGGCTGGTTTGATTGAATGCTGCAAAAAAATGCTGAATCAGACCCAAAACGTGTTCCAACGGGGAGCCTATCTGCGACTGATAGCCCTGTGCTCCAATAAGTGGACCTCACCTAGTGAATTGAGGTCGCCTGTGACTGTGGCAGCTGCAAGAGACAGTAACGACCTGGAAATCGCTGCATGGTACGCCAAGGGATTAATTTTGCGGAACGATCCTAAGGGATATGAGATTTGCGGCGAAGTCCTGGATCTGCTGAATGGTGAGCCGCACCAAGCCGCACAGGCGAGTAAAGTGTTTGGGGTGCTGGTGTGCGACGATCCGGTCCTCAACAAACAGAACTGCATTGTTCGGTTGCTCTCTAAACAGAGACTGTTTGCGTTCGCTTTGCCGAAGCTTGTGTCGAACCAGGATGCCAATAACCTGACTGCGTTGGCATCTCTGTTGAGATACACCCCCAGCAAGATTATTGTTCCCGAGCTGGAGATCTTCCTGCCACTACTCCTGGAGTCGATCTCTCTGTCGTCGAACTCACGGGTGCAGGAGGCTGCAATTGATACCATATATGCCACTCTTTCCGAAAGTGCGTCGCTGCTAGCGGAGAGAATTGACTCTATTGTTCCAAAGCTTCTTGGGGCCCGTGGGGGTGCGACTGGGGCGTCGTCGGTGGGGGTCCGCGTAGCCGCACTAAAGTGTCTTGCTGCCCTGCCTTCGACTCTTCCTCGGCCGGTGCTGGAGCCTTATAGGCTACGGGTGATCAATGAGCTTTCTACGTCGCTGCAGGACCCAAAGCGAAGTGTTCGTCGGGAGGCGGTTATCTGCAGACAGCAGTATTACGAGATGTGATGCGGATGGTGTGGTGAAGCTAGCCGTGGAGACTACGGATATAAAGATAAGTAAGAGACCATGTATATGATATTTCGTTATTTGTATTCCAAAGCATTGGATTATATGATATTTCGTTATCGGATTCCAAGGCAATTGGATTGTCACTGATTTGACACATATAGTAGTGAATTACCCTTATTAGTGTCAGAGCTCCTACCACTATATAGTACTAGACTATCCTCATCAGAGTTCTCTAGCTCCTGCTCATGACAAAACGGGCCAATGCCTCCACAATCGCCTGGCTGCGCCGCTTGTCCTCCAGTAGATACACCTCCAGTAGCCTTGAGCTAAGGTGCTCCAGACTGAAAGTCTCAGACATGCTCGTACCTAGCTGGCGATCAACCATAGACAGCACATGGCGGACAATGCTTTTGTCTGGCAGAATTGGTTCACGGGACATAGACGTAGATCCTGGACCTTTGTAGGTGGACAATACAGGAAACTCAGACCCGCGGAAATGCTGCTCAGAAAAAGGTTCTGCAGTATAGAGAAGCGGCACTCGCACCGTGGTCTTTGGGTCATCCGGGAGCTTTCTTGGTCTGTCCCACACTGCCATATACGGTTCATCAGTCAACAGAGTAGCTATGGGCGTCCTGTGATCGCATGACGACTCCCCAGCGGCTTTTCCATCTGGGGCGCATTGGTATAGAACACCTACTGGGTTATCAGGAAAGAGCATTGCCAGTGCCTGGGGGTATCTGGAAACAGTATCTGGTGCTGGTGCCATCTTGTCCATCACAAAGCACCCGTTGTACCATGGGGGGAGATTGATACTGTTGAGACAGAATTTGACAGACCAGTCGATCCAGTCGCTACCTGGGCTGGAGGTGGTATAGTTCGCATAAGAATGGGCGTAGCTTGCGCCATGCAGACAGACGTTTGCTCGCAGAAGTCTTCCAGGACGTCCTGGTAGCTCGAACCGCTGTCCTGGCGAGGTTGAGATGGGCTGGAGGTGGTTCACAGAGAAGCTCTGCTGGATTCTTATGCCGGTATAGGGGATGAAGGTGCTGGAGGCTACGTCGCAGTCTGGGTCTATACGGTAGTTGTGGTATCGCGAGTTTGTGGCTGCATGTGTGCGAGCTATAAAAAGAAACAGGATTGTCACTTTGATGATCAGCTGGAGGGTTCCGAGGTGCATGATGAGTGTGTTTTGGGTGTGTATGGTTGATTATGGGGCTATGATAATGACTATGGGACTGTGAGAATGGCTATGGGACTGTGAGAATGACTATGACTATGAGAAACTGTATGATGGCCAATGATTTATGATAGTTAGACTAGGGCAACTGTAAGATTGAGTACGGGAAGCTGTATGATAGGTAGAGTACGGGAAGCTGTATGATAGGTAGACTAGGGCAATTGTATGGCGGACTATGGGAAAGGCAAGACTATTATACCTACTTCTGGTCGACTATAGCAGGTCCACCATGTTATACCTGCCCCGACTGCTGATATGTCGCAAGCACTGGACGACCTGAGCGTCGTCTATTTCCTACCTGAAGCTAGTTGCATGGCCATAAGCCCTGCCGCTCGAACTGAGATCTTGAGCTTTATTAATTGTAAAGCGCCTGTACATCTACCACAACCAGAACCAGACTACGAGAGATACACTCTGGGCGGCCCTCTCAGGAACATGCTATACGTCAAAAAAAAAAAAAAAAAAAAAAAAAAAAAAAAAAAAACGTCAGAAATGACAAAACTACACTTGCCAGTCTCGGCCAGTGGGGCCCTCAAAAATTGCGAGATGAGGCTAATAATAACAACAATCAAAGGCTTTCGGCACTGTGAGATTGTTAGATATGTACTCCCGCACCTCCAAACAGCGTTTGATACTCTCATGAAACATGATAAAATACCAAAACGCGACGCGGAGTTTGAACTATACAGCGATATCTGCACCAAATATTGGCCTGATCCAAAAAATAAAAAGCCAGCTCAATCACTCCGTCTCCTGAGAGTCTTTTAGACACACAAACTGGTGATCATGCTCCTTTTATTTGCACACCAAGGCTGATCATGCTCAGTTATTGGCACTGATCATGCTCCCTTAATTGAATCTATGTCTCCAAAGACCGTTACGAAAGGAGGCGATCGACACTCTACCTGCCTGTTAGGGTATTAAAACATGGCCGCAGAACACGCACATATCCACCAAATAGGCCAATTCCGATGCCGATCATTACAGAAAAAACGTTACAGAACTATTCCTTCTGGATCTGCCGCTTCTATTTCGCGAAGCTGCCTTCTTGTGGCTGCTGCGGATGATTGCGCTAAAATAATTTTTTTTGCCCTTTAAGCATTAAAAGGGGGAGCACTGAACCCAAAGCCCAAACCCAAAAAAAAAAAAAAATTCTGGTACTTGACTCCTGTCACTTCTGTCATATATCCAATTTGAACTCAAAATCTCAATATTCAAGTGTTCGAGATATCAGTATTTAGTATCAGATAAAGCCTATATTTTGGTATTTAAAGTTTGGTATATTGGCGCATTCGACCCCGTGATATTCAACTCGTCGATGTAATCGTGTCGGGATATAGTACTGTTTGCTTGAATATACTTACGGATAACGAACAAGATATCAGATAGCGTAGAATATATCAATAACGCTGGATACGTCAATAACGCTGAATATATCAATAGCGCTGAATACATCAATAAACCACGCGCTGACGACAAACTTATTAAACGAAATAAAAAAAAAAAAAAAACCACGTGCTCGACAGACCGCTACAAAACGTTGTACAAAAGCCCAAAGTCCAAGGCTCAAAGCTCAAAAGCTCTATAATCGACCAACTACCAACTAGACAAGTACCAAATACCCACCATGAGTCTCTTAGTGCGACGTGACTGTGTCGAGTGCCACTCAACCCCATCATGCCCCAAATGCAAAGCCGACGAAGAATGTGTCTTCACGTCACAAACCTGTGATTCGTGCGCTGAAGGAATCTGCCAAAAGTCTCTAACAGCAAGCCCTTCCAGTTCAGCTTCCAGCACCGCAGACAGCGACAGTGGAGGCGGGTCCAACGCTGGTGCCATTGCCGGTGGAGTCGTAGGAGGTCTAGTAGCAGTGGCTCTAATCGCGGGATTCCTACTATGGAAGTTCTACTACTCCAAGGCCAAACGAGCCCAAAAAGACGACCTCACGCCTGTAGACGCCGAGACTGGGCACTTCGAAAAACAAGACAACAAGAGATACACGACTGGCTCGTTGGCATCTGTTAATACTAACACTAGAGCATCAAACATTATTCCCATTGCTTACATTCCCGGAGTACAAAATCGTAGTGAGGATGTACCTCCTATGCCCGATATCAAGGCCACAATGTATGGCGATCAGTACTTTAGCGCTGATGACATTCTGCGCAACAGCAGTGTGTCAGATCTACGGAGCTCTATTGCCACAGACAACTATCGCGGGTCGACAGCTGTTATTGATGACAATATGATGACTGGAGTTACTGTCAAGCCCAATTTGGTTCATCTCAGTTCGGGCTCCAGCGGTAGTAGTGGAGCTACTGCCACCACTGCGACAGCTGCTCGAGTGGCAGGACCGGTCCAGATTGGATCTGCTCAGGCTCAGAATGTGACGTCTCAAAGGGCGAACGCTCACTCTATTAGGATTGGCAAAAACGTTCCACTGGGTCTGCAGAATGATATGATTCAAGAGGAACCAGAGAAAGAAGACCACCGGCAATCTGGATTTGATGTTCCGTTTGTACTGGACCAGAATCAGCGAGGCTCTCAGGTATCGTCGTCGTCTAGTTCTGGTAACAACAACAACAACAACAACAACAACAATAAAACTAACAGCCGTGTGTCGGCAATGACTGATCGATCCAATTCTGCATCGTTTGTGTCTGCTCAGTCGCAGCCTCGGAATAGTAGACTGACGGTTGGATCGTTTTCGCCGGCAGCGTCTAGACGCAACACTGCTGCTACACGGGATTCGGAATATGTAGTGGAGGATCTGCCTATTGAAGCGATGCTGTATGCCAGACAACAGAATGGCCAAGAGAGTGGTGGTGATGGCGATGATGCCAGTAACCACAACAATGGTGATGACGGGCGGGTGAGCCCCTTTGACGACAAGTTCCGTACTGCATAGCCGAAGACATTTATAGCTTTATTTTTTTTTTTTCACTTCTTTTGTATAGATAGATATTATTCTTGAATTTATTGACGATTGTGACCGTAAGTGACGGTGAATGACCACTGTGATCATTGTGACCAGAAGTGACGATGAGTAACCATTCAGTAGACATCTATCTATGGTGAAGGATGCTCTGATAGAACAAACAGTGCCCTACTCTGTCTATGCCTACCTCTCTGGGCGCTAACGAGCCCTCAGCGCTTGTGTTTCTATTTTTTTGTCCAATTCCCACGTTAAACCTGCTAATTCTCGTTTCACTCTTCTTCACCTCTCTGATCCCATCTATTTGGGGTCCCATTCAAAAAATTACCATAGCGCTTAAGACCACTCCACTCCACCTATACCCCCAATCCCAAACCAACAATTGCTCTATTAAATTATAAATCCATTTCCACTATGTTTACCGAAATTATAAATCCATTACCACCGTCTTGACCGAACTTATAAATCTATTACTATTGTCTCATTGGGTCCCTAGATCAACTATTGTCTCATTGGGCCTCTAGATCACTTTTACTACCTCATGGAGCACACCCGATCGGCCCTACCCGCAATTGATTGGCACGATAACCTCTCGGAATTACCAAGAAAGTAGTAACGCGGCTTTGTCAAGCTTGCGATACGGGTAAATTGGGAGGTAGAAGTTTGTGGAAAAACCTACTGAAAAATGGGTGGGAGTCGACCGGGGGAGAGCCCATTTTTTCCAGCCTCTAATAGGCTATACAAGCCTAGGGATATAAATAAGCGCGGTTCCCTAACTTGTCCTTTGGACTTTTACTTTGACCATTTTACTTATTTTCTTTCTCTAACTCAAGGTCAATTAAACCAAGTTTTAACCAAAAGATCTTTCAAAAATGTCGTATTCAGAAATTGACAAGAAGGCCATTAACTCCATTCGAGTCCTTGCTGTAAGTTTTGAATTGTGATCTGTATAGTAGATTTTGTCTATTGTCTTTTTGTTCTTGTAGAAATAGTAGTAGTCCAGTCCAGCGTCTAGTGTGACATTTGGGGTGTTGTATGGGGCTGTATGATTTTTATGTTGGGGTGAAATTTGCATTGCGACCGGCCTGTTCGGATAGCAAAAGCAATCAAACCAATGGTTAAACGAGTAAAAATGCCCAGGAATTGTGAAAAACAACGCCAAACATTAGATCGCCTAGTATTTTTTTTTTTTTTTTTTTTTTTTTTGAAATCTGTCTCTGTCTCTGATTAGATGATTATTTATAATAGTTTAGTGATGTGCTAGTGGGAGGTGGGGCACACGATGGGCTTTGTTTCATCTATAAAAGTCTTATTTGTCAGAGGTGCAGTGATTCAGTGAGATTAGATGGATAGAACAGATACAGGCACCTCCAGATTAACTAAATGGTGGACAGTGAGGCAGTTGGCTATTAGACGCTGGATATCCAAGAGACGAGCAATTAGTCAAAAGACATTTAGACATTTATGATGAAAAGTACTAACCCCCCCCAAAAAAAATTAGGCCGACGCTACCTTCAAGGCAAACTCAGGTCACCCTGGTGCCCCAATGGGTCTCGCCCCATTGGCCCACGCCCTGTTCAAAAACCACATGGAATTCAACCCAAAGGATCCAAACTGGTTCAACCGAGATCGTTTCATCTTGTCTAACGGCCACGCCTGTATGCTTCAGTACGCTCTGTTGCATCTATATGGCTACGACTTGACCATTGAAGACCTCAAGCAATTCCGACAGCTGGGATCCAAGACCCCAGGTCACCCAGAAGCCGAATCTCCAGGTATCGAAACCACCACCGGGCCATTGGGTCAAGGTATCTCCAACGCTGTTGGTCTCGCTATTGCTGAACAACAGCTAGCCGCCACATATAACAAGCCAGGTTTCGAAGTCATTAACAACTACACATACTCCATCTTTGGTGATGGTTGTATGATGGAAGGTGTCGCCTCTGAGGCCATGTCCCTCGCCGGCCACCTGCAATTGGGCAAGCTCATTGCCTTCTATGACGATAACCACATCTCTATTGATGGTAACATCAACCAAGCCTTCACTGAAGATGTCACCAAGCGTCTAGAGGCTTATGGCTGGCACACCATCTGGGTCAAGGACGGTGACAATGACCTCGCCGGCCTCTCCAAGGCCATTGAAGAAGCCAAGAAGGTCACTGACAAGCCATCCTGTATCCGAGTCACCACCACCATTGGTTTCGGCTCCAAGTTGGCCGGTACTCACAGTGTTCACGGTGCCCCACTAAAAGCTGACGATTTGGAACAAGTCAAGTCCCAGTTTGGTTTCGACCCATCCAAGAGCTTTGACGTGCCACAAGAAGTTTACGACTTCTACGGCGAAAAGGCTAAGCAAGGCGCTGAAACCGAGAAGGCCTGGAGCCAATTGGTAGACAAGTATGCCAGCGAATATCCAAAAGAAGGTGCTGAACTCAAGCGACGAATCAGCGGCAAATTGCCAGAAGGTTGGGAAAAATCCTTGCCAACCTACACCCCAGCTGACTCTGCTGTGGCCACCCGTAAGTTGAGTGAAATCGTTTTGAGCAGCATCCACGAAACCTTGCCAGACTTGGTTGGTGGTTCTGCCGATTTGACTCCATCCAACTTGACCCGATGGAACGGTGCTGTTGATTTCCAACCTCCATCTACTAAGTTGGGTGACTACTCTGGTCGATACATTCGATTCGGTGTTCGAGAACACGGTATGGGTGCCATTCTTAACGGTATCGCCGCCTACGGTGGATTTGTACCATACGGTGGTACCTTCTTGAACTTTGTTTCGTATGCTGCTGGTGCCGTCCGATTGTCTGCTCTTTCTGGCTCTCAAGTCATTTGGGTTGCTACCCACGACTCTATTGGTCTTGGTGAAGATGGTCCAACCCATCAGCCAATTGAGACCTTGGCCCACTTCCGAGCCATCCCAAATGTCGCTGTATGGCGACCAGCTGACGGTAACGAGACCTCTGCTGCCTACAAGATGGCTGTTGAATCTCGACACAACCCATCCATTTTGGCTCTATCCCGACAAGGATTGCCACAATTGGAAGGCTCTACTATTGAAAAGGCCTGCAAGGGTGGTTACACTTTGATCCAAGTCGACAACCCAGACTTGATCTTGGCCGGTACCGGTTCTGAAGTTTCATTGTGTGTCGATGCTGCCAAGAAGCTCACTGAAGAAAAGGGACTCAAGGTTGGCGTTGTTTCCTTGCCAGACTGGCACACCTTTGGCAAGCAAGACCAAACTTACCAATTGTCTGTCTTGCCAGATGGTGTTCCAATCATGTCTGTTGAAGTCATGTCTACTTTCGGATGGCAAAACTACTCTCACGAACAGTTTGGTTTGAACCGGTTCGGTGCCTCTGGTCCAGCTAAGGATGTTTACAAAGAGTTTGAGTTCACTCCAGAAGGTGTTGTTAAGCGGGCCTTGGACACTATCAAGTTCTACGAGGGCACCAAGCTCAAGTCTCCACTTCACCGAGCTTTCAAGCAGGTATTGTAATTTTTGTTTTCCTTACTTTTATTTTTTAAGTCGTATTACAAGTATAGTATATATATGTATATTTACATATTACGTTCGTACATAATAATTCACGAAAGGGATATTTACTGAAGTTATGTTGATTAATCAAATAAATATTGGGGTACTACTCCATTACAGAACGCAAAAACACTTCGCTGAAATGAGATATCTGCTTGAAGTTCTCTGCGAATCCATTAGCACCACCATAGTAAGGATCGCTGACAATTTTGTCAAACGACTTATCTGTGCGGTACTCTCCAAACAGGTGGATCTTCTGCTTTAGTTGCGGCGTTTTCGCCATATCTCGCAGGTCCTCGTAGTTCATATCGTCCATTGCGAGGATATAGTCGAAGTGCTCAATGTCCTTTGGGTGGATTCTTTGGGCTCTGTGGTTCATTTCGATCCCGTGTTTTTTACATTCGGCTTTGCTTCTTCGATCTGGTGGATCACCAGCGTGGTAGGCTCCTGTGCCGAAGCTGTCGATTTCGAACTTGTCTTCCAAGCCGGCTTTTTTGACGGTGTCATTGAAGACAGCTCTTGTGGCTGTTAGCTTGATCTATATTTGTTTTCTCTCTTTAAGGTGTATACTCACTCTGCCATGGTACTTCGACAGATGTTACCCAGACAACAGAAGGCTACGCGAATGACCATTTTGTGTTTGTGTTTGTCTTGTAGGAGGATTTTGAAGTAGAAGATATATTCTAGGGCCTGTGAAAGGACACCTTTCCTATGACTAATCTTTACGTGAAAGATTAGTCATCAAGCATTGACAAGGTCACATGATCTCCTTCACAATCCTTCTCCTACCTCTGGGGATGTTTCCACATTGCTCATCGAAGTTCTGGGTACGTTTCCACCATTCCGGTCATTCTTTCAGAGAGTGATGACATCTAACTCGTACGGCTCATCCTGTGTAGTAGTTGTAGTCCCAATAGCTGCTAGCCCAGGCGTCTGTCGTTCTATCTATATAAGCACACTATAATTGTCGATCGCTGGCCATCTCCGGAGGTTAAGCCGCACAGAGCAGCAAAAACCTTCCCAGAATAGGGTAACTTATCCTTCGAGTGCCCCTAACATAAACTCTGTTCTCTTCCAGTTACCACCTTGGTAGGCTGATGTTTCTTTTTTTGGTCAATCTTGTTGGGTTCCATTCGATCGGCAGACAATTTCGTGGCTACTTGATGGTGCACATTATGCTTCCTCCGCATTAGCTTGCATCTTTAATCTTGCAGCCGCACATGAGCTTAAATGAACATCCCACAGAGATATATTCTCTTATTAGGTAAAAAAAATGCTAGAAAAATTGTATTTTTTTTCTTAACATACAAGTGCCTCAGCCACTGCTTTGATCGTACGATTTTTATACTGCATACCGAGTCCATCATATCGCGGTTCTTAAACAGCTGCTATTTTATAGCTCCGTATCCGATGGTGATCGCCTGCAGTCTAATTTCATATAACTAGAATTATAGACAAATTACCCATAACTGAGATATATATAGAATTTCTCTATGCCCACTCACTCACTTGTTAGGTGAAGTAGGGTAAATATAAAGTTGATTATAAAAAGGTGGCCTCTACCCCTCCAATTACCACTGGACTTTGCTCTTGCCTTACTACTGACTATAAAATAACCACTGAAACCACCGCATAAAATAAACAATAAGGTAATAATGGGGCTCATATTTTTCAAAAAAGTTAGAAGAAAGATGAATAAAGAAATTCTTCTATTACCAGACCCCGTCGGTACTTGGGGCGATAGGTATAAATGGAAGGAACCTGACTACTGCTTAAATGAATCAAATTGTCCTATGTGGTGCTTAGGAATTTTTTGCATCCAGGGCTATGAGAAACATATCTTTACCCTCCAGCGCATACTTTGGCAAGACTTCGGACTTATGGATCATTTAAGAGAAGATTTGAGGGATTATTCAACCAATGATTCAACTAAGGATTCAACCAACGATTCAACTAAGTATTCAACCAACGGTTCAACTAACGGTTTAGTTGCTAATTCTACTCATGGTTTGAGTGTTGATTCAGCTCATAAACCGACGGTTTATCGCGTATGCCCTTGGGGAAATGGTAAAGTTCATTGCATGTGGCCAGAATTTGCTGGAACGGCTGGATCAGATCCACTGGAGCAAAGAACCATCATATCTAAAGGAACTGGGAAAAAACTGTGTGATGAAAACTTCGAAAAAATTGTTAAATTGATTGATAACCCTGGAATGCAAAGAAATCTTCTAAACGCTGTTGCAGATGTCCCTGTGATTCCGCGTATATTCCGTTATAGCCAGTGTTCGTATATACTGAACTACCCGAAACAGAATACGGAAGGTATAATTAGTATATTTCAAGGAATTGTAGATATACTAAATGCAATATTCTGGAAAAGTGGGTTAGTATTCGATACGGAAAATATTACCAAGAGCGATCTTTTCGCTTCAACTGCTACTGGCATATCCAAACAGGTGAATGTTCGAATTGAAAACGATCAGTTTGTCCGACACATACTCCTTGAAGACCATCCGGAACCCCAGGAACTTCAGCTCCCGAAAATTTCACCCTCCAAGCCAATACATTTGCGGAATAGCAACAATTCAGTTGATACAAACGTCAAAACAAAGTTGAAGAGAGAGAACCATAAAGCGCCACCGTGCGCTACTTTGATTGTCGCCTCTGGAGAGGACCCAAGAATGGGTGGTGGTTATGGAGCCATTCGAAATTGCGGAATTGAAATTCCACGCAGAGTTGATTTGGATCACTACATGGGTCATGAAGATGAAATGACAAAGGCCAAGCTGGAGAATAAGTGCAAACTTCAACATCATATCATAGCGAACAAGGCTGCAAAATACGGAATAGATCGACAGTGTATGTGTCACATAGGCTATGATTACACTTTCTGGCAAGTCAGCCATCTTTCTGACAACCCAGAGTTTTCCAAATGGCACAAAGGTCAAGATTTACCAACACTCTCGGAGCATAATTTCAGAGAGGTGGACTTGGAGCGCTATCCAGAAGTTAAGTACGATGAATCCAGTCTTTTTTTCAACGAAAACGAAGACCCTGGCGTTTTCTATCGGCTGGTTTGTGTAACTTTGGACTCACTATTTGAGTTGATTCCAGAGTTGAAAAACGATGAGCTACTAAAGGCTACAGTAAATGGGCAGGAGCCAGACAAGCTCGCTGTACAAAATCTTCATGAATGGTTGCAACGGGGCATCAAAGAGCGAGCACCGCTGTTTCAGGAATATCTAAAGAACTATGAGCAATATCACCCCAAGAATATGTCTTGGCAGACTGAAGAACTTCTTAAAGCACTACCTTCGAGGGATATAAACTCATGTTCTATTGTCTCAGACCTATCTACATCGACTCAGGAAGCGTATAAAGTCAAAGTTGATGATCTCGAGGTGCAAAATGAGACTTTTGAGCTCTTATTATTTCCAGTGAAAAATAACAATTTCACAGGTGGTGTCTGGAGTGATATCGTGAACTGTATACCTGATTTCAAACACTGTGTGAGAGTATTTAATGCAACAAATGAATGCGAGTATGCTGCAAACATGTATGATTACGGAAAGCTCGAATATATCGATGAATATGGAAATGAGCAATTGAAACTATTCATTTTAAAAGAAAAAACTTGCGGACGTGTGCCAAGGGATAATGACGAGGGAGATAGAGAGTTAGTGAAATCTGCAAAAAAGAGACTGCAACTGTACTGCTCGAAAGAAGAGCTCATGAAGATATCGGTTATGAAATCTGCATTTCCCGTGCTAAATACAGACTATGAAGAGTCTGTGATGTTCGGGAAGAGTCAGTTAGAGGAGCTTAGAGGTATTGGAATTTATGTAATGCCCGATTTTCGCGTTGTTGATGAGAGTTATGCTAAGTTGTTTGGCTATGTTACCCATGTGGATGAAAAGCTTTTTCTTCAAAAAGCTCAAGAAAAAATAGTTTAATACCCAAATATAGCACTTATCATACGAGCTACTACGGTCACCAGGGTGACCCGATTGTCCAACAGGGCACACCCCCGGTCCACTGACTCAAGTGTCCCTATCTTGACTACTCTTGGTGTAGCTAAGTCTGAGGTTCTAGCTGTCTTCGGGGTCAAGTCTCATTCAACCGACGATGTTGATGTTCATTGGCTTTATAAGTTCTTAAGATTTTTGAAATTAAAGACTGGTTTCTACCGAAGATGATTGAAGCTGATATTTTTATTTTTATCTTTCTTAACATGGTTTCGAATTTTAGATTTGAGGTCCCCGCAATCTCTATATTATTATTCCTTTTCTAAGCTATTTCTGAAACATCCACCTTTTCTCCCATGACTAAACTTTCTATGATATATCAATCATTTACCATGTCGTAGAGCCATATGACTTCTTCTTTTACCATGAATTTCCTAGCAAAGATCTGTATTCTCCTTGAAGGTTCCGCTTCAATTCCACTTCTTGTTTTAACTTCATCTGGTAATTCGTGACTACCATTTTGCAATCCGATACGTATCCCCGAATTTGCCACTTTGATTCCAAGCCCAAAAGTAAAGTTCTATAGGGTTTTGTAGCAAGTATTATCATCTTTAATCGACGCACTGCTAATTTTATGCGATCCTGGCGGGTCAAATATAAATATATGGGCTCATACTAAGTTCAACACCAGCGTTCAGTTGTAAATACTTTAGTTAAGGTGGTAAAATCCAACCTATTGCCCCATTCAGAGATATCAGTATGAGTGAACCATTCCTTACACAGGCAGTCAACAAATTAAATACTTTAGTTAAGGTTATAAAATCCACTCCTCCGCACCCCTTTATGGCTCCAGCTGTTCTTATATTTCATTATAAATAAAGCAGTTCCTCTCTCCTGCTCCGAAATAAACGTATTGCCCCATTCAGAGATATCAGTATGAGTGAACCATTCCTTACACGGGCAGTCAACAAATTAAATGACTGCAAAACATTTCTACCTTTAGTCGATTGTTACCAAGGTGATCTTTTCTCTGACAAGCCGGATATTGCTGAATCAGACTGTATATATAATGGAAAATATTTGGCAGATCCAGACTGCCCTCTATGGTATATGGGTATATTCTGCCCTTTCGGGTATGATGTTTATGCTTCCCACATGGAAGAGGCTATTCACAACAGGGAAGAGGATTTTTACCGCTTGAACCGAAGTATGTATGCTTTAGATGGGCCAATTGGAAAGCGGAATGTTTGGGGTCCTGGCAGAGTTCATTGCACATGGCCCAATCCTACAGTTAAGAGCTTGAAGGAATCATCTGAAAAAATCGAAGAAAGAGAATTTTCATCAAAAACGTCTAACAAAAGACCCCGTGATGAAAACTTTTTAAAATTAATCAATGCAATTCGCAATCCTGAGAAGCAGGATAGAGTCATTAAGGTAATCAACGGTCTGAAGAGAAGGTTGGACGACACCAACCGCATCTTCCGATTTTCATTCAGCGACTTTGGCAAGGATATAAACAGATCGAACTTAAACATAAGCGATGAGCTTTTCTCCCATTTGGAAGCGCTTTACAACATTATTTTTGAACTGAGTGGCTTGGAATTTGATAGACAAGATATTTCTAAGACCGATCATTTCCAAAACATTGACAATTTCAATCAATTGAATGTCTCGGTCAAATATTTTTACTGGGACAAGCATGTGGCGGATAAAATCAAAACTGAACAAAACTCTTGCCCCCTGAATAAAAACGATCCTCAAGCCAAATTGTCAGAGAATGACGAGACACCATTCCCGAGTTTGAAGAAAGAAAATAGAAATAAGAAACCGCCTTGTGCAACTCTACTTGTTGGTTGCGGCATGATGCCCCAATACGGCGCTGGATATGGTGCAGTGAAGAATTGGGGGATCGAGTTACCCGACAATATACATCAGTATATGTCAGAAAATGAGGAGGATAGAATAAAAATGGAGAATAAATGTCGACTGCAACATCTTATAATCATGGATAGTTGTAGTAAGATAGGCATGGATCGGCAATGTTCGCATCAATTGGCTTACGACCTTAGTTTTTGGCAGATAAGCCATCTCTCGGATAAACCAGATTTCTCCAAGTGGAATGATTCAGGTAAGTTTCCCAAGATGTCAGCAACTGAATTCAATGAGCAAAATATGAATCGGTATCCAGAAATGCAATACGACAGATCAAAGCTGGTGTTCAATGAATGTAAATATTCTGGCATATTCTGCGATCTGGTTTACGAGGTAGCTGATTCACTTTTTGATACCTTCCCTGAATTCAATAACCCTACATATCTGAACAATCTTCTGAATAACAAGGAACCTACAAAAAAGGATATTTTGAGACTTAATGAACTATTGAAACAAAGCATCAAAGAGAAGGCGCCGTTTTTCCAAAACTACCTTTTACACTACAGTGAAATCTATGGTGATGCAGGCACTCCTATGGAAGTTTTTCGGCGGCTAAGATTACTACCGTCGAAGAACATAAACTCATTGACGATAGTTAATGATATACCTGACTCGCTTCGTGAATTATACGAAGTGAAGATTGATAGTATCGAAGAATTGGCACGTACCTGGTCTCAGAATTGCACGTTTGAATTACGTCTTTTTCCGGCACGTTTCAAGCGCTTTACTTTTGCAGATACGCATTCACTGAAAGCTTGTATACCTGCATTCGACTATGAGCTTGAGCTTCTTCAAGAATTGAGTGGATACGAGCGTTCTGCTAATCTCTATGACTACGGAAAGATGGAATATACTGACGAATATGGCAATAAGCAGGTGAAATTGTTCATACTGACTGAAAAAATACATGGAAGAGCGCCTGCTTATGAAAATGAGAAGTTGTGCGTAATGTTTGATTACGAGGATACAAAGGACGACGATCTGATCAATCGGGCGTTTGAAGATATGTCGAAATATATTAGATCAAAAAGAAAAAAAGACATGGGTTATTCAGATGTCTTTTCGGATAACACAACCGAAAAGAATTTATGTAATCTGGTGAATAAGCACTCAGACGTATTCGGGCCTATTCCAGGGAAGGAGCAAATGCGTTTCCGCATAATTAATGAGAAGTATGCCAAATGTTTTGGATGCATTACTACCACGGAAACTTTATCATTCGCTCCGAGATCTTCGAGATACGATTTCAAAGAAAACATGAAAGGTGGGTTGGCTCCTGAGTTTTGAGCGGGAAGATGACGATATGTCCATTGGTAGTAGTTCGTCTTGAAATCTTTAATATTAACGTATTGATGAAAGATTCCGGTGAAGATTGTGCTTGGTACTAGTTCTCATTGCAGTGTTAAGATGCCACAGGAGATGGAGGAGTTACATTTACCTGAGCCGTACGGGTGTGTGGGCCCAGAGAAAAGACGCATTTCCCGCGGAGAAGAGATCGAACTTGAACATAGCGATAGACTTCTCCCATTTAGAAGCGCTTTACAACATTATTTTTGATCTGAGTGGCTTGGAATTTGATAGACAAGATATTTCTAAGACCGATCATTTCCTTAGATTGCAGTTCATGTAAATAACGAAATTTTAAGAATAAATATTATGATTTAAATTATTCAACGAGATGGAGCTCTGGGGTGGACCTAGAGATACCACCCTTTTTGGCTAGAGACACCAAAAAAATTACATAATCAATTTTTTTTTTTTTTTTTTTTTTCTTTCATGTGTATATATACAACCCCTTTCTGCTACCGCAGTAATCAAATGCTATAACGATGAAAAATTCTACGTATTAGCTATATATCCGTTCTGGAGGCTTGGGTAATTCTGGCTCAGCAGTATACGAATCTCGTTTACCTCTACCATAGGCACAAAGGTGGTAGCACAAGAAAAATGAGATCAATACGCCGGGAGGCCATATGGCAGGCTAAAAAAGGGGAAAAAAAAGGCCATGGCACTGCTCTCTATGTAAAAGGCTTGATCATAGGGCAGCTAACTGTGTTAAGGTATAGGGGTTTCTTTCCTAATAAAGTGGTAGTGTTTTGGTAAAAAATGAAAATGTATACTATTTATAAATGATATATTTGTGGTGTCTCTAGCCTAAAGTCGTGGTGTCTCTAGGTCGAGCGTATTAGATAAGCCCCTTTCGGGATTTTTTTTATTTTAGGTGGTCAAATAAAAAAAAAACCGTTTTGCTGCTTCAGGCACGGTTTTTTTTTTTACATTTAATATTTTTGGAAACTACAGCTATTATATATACATATATATACATACCATCTCATTGCATCATCCACCTCATTCGATATTATCTCGTTCTAGTTTCATTGGGAGTATATTCTAATCGTTTAAGCCAACCCTCAGTTTCTATTCTTTCTTTTGGTGGAAGGTGTTTGCTGTTTATTTTTCACTAGTTACTCTCTTTTTGGAACTCATTTTTTGCATCATTTACCACTAGCATTTTTTTTCTCTCTCTCAGAACTATATAACAATACACAATGTTCCAAGGATATCAGCATCCTCATGGACAGGAAAACATTCCTCTGGAAGGATATGGGTACCAATCAAGCTTCGATAATAACAGCCATTACACAAATACAAGACTAGGTGGTGGACCTCCTCCCCCTCCTCCGCCCCATACAGGAGCAGGAAGTGGATACCGAGATTTCAGTGCTGGAAGTTACTATAACAATAATAACAACCAATACTATAACAGTGGCAACGAATTCGGCGGGTCTGAATACCCTGAATACAGCATGGGAGTTGGCGGTGGCATGAGCCCCCCAAATTCCCATTCTAATCAGCGACTTTCTTCCTATGACCAGGAACCCATTCTGGAACCAGGCAGGCCTCCACCACAGTCTTCAGCTTCAAAAATGGGAAACAAGTGGAGGTCTATGTGGGGTGGAGGCAGTGGTAGCACCAGAGAGAAGAAGCCGTTTGACTGGAAAAAAGTAGCCTATTTCTGCTGGTTCATGAGTATCATCCAAGTCGCAGTGTTTATTGCAGAACTAGCCAAAATGGGCATCTACACTGGATCGCCCATCCAGACTGAACCGTCGTTCAACCCAATGATTGGACCATCATCGTACGTGATGATTAACATGGGATCACGATTCACTCCCTGTATGCATTCTATCAAGAACGTCACCGACGTGCCGGATTTGTCGTTCCCATGCCCCAATTCCACAGATGCCAGCACCAATGTGTGTTCACTTAGCGAACTCTGCGGTATGGGAGGCTTTGATTTCAACAAGCCGCACCAGTGGTGGCGGCTTATCACGCCTATTTTCTTACATGCTGGGTTCATCCACATTGGGTTCAACATGCTTCTCCAGCTGCGGTTGGGCACCGACTTGGAGAAGGAGATAGGCATTATACGGTTTTTCTTAGTGTACATGTGCGGTGGAATCAGTGGATTCCTGCTGGGGGCCAATTACTCCCCCGATGGGATCTCGTCCACTGGATGCTCTGGTAGCTTGTTTGCCGTGATTGCGTTGGACCTGTTGGATTTGCTGTTTAATTGGCAGCTGTATCAGCATCCTAAGCGGGCCCTGCTGTTTCACATTATCGAGATTATAGTGTCGTTTGTGTTGGGGCTTTTGCCCGGCTTGGATAACTTTGCCCATATTGGGGGTTTTGCAGCAGGAATCGCGCTGGGGATTGCGCTTCTGCGGTCTCCACTGAAGATTAGGGCTCAGAGTGTTGATGTTGTTCGTCCTGAGAGCTTTATTGATGAGAATGGCAATGTGCAACAGCAGATGAAGACTCAGCAGCGCCTTCGAGTAGCCAAGTTCCATTGGAAGGACCCAGGCAAGCACTTCAAGAACCGATCCAGGTGGTGGTACACGTGGTTTCTGGTACGAGGGGTGGCCGTTGCGCTGTTTATTGTGTATTTCGTGCTGATGATCAATGTCTATAAGAGTGGTGGAGGGGATCGTAAGGCAGTCAAGTATTTGAACTGTCTTCCGGTGAACGGGTGGTGTGATCAAGGGCTGATTACCACGACCACGAGCAACTAGCATGCTAGGGTGTAGGATCTGGTCAGTAGTGGTCTGTGGAGCTCGAGATCCAGTGAGTTTTGTTGAGCTCGAAATCCAGTGAATTCTTTCAGCTGGAAAAAGGACCAATAGCTCAAGCTGCAAAGCACTAAACTCCACAGGAGAACCCGCTTCCGGGCAGCAACTGCCTCTGACAAAACTATATCAATTCCATTCATATTTATATACATATACAGAATACATTCTACTTATATTGTATCCGAACCTGGAATGTCGGTGCCTCGTGTGCGGCTCGGCATTGTGGTGAAACGATCTAATTTATGGCTCAATACTAGCGCACGGGGAAACTAACATTTAACAACACGCACAATACTGCATAGAGAGCTCACATACGAATCACTAGAGTATGAGGTATCGTACTCGATTACAGCCTCTAGTCACTAAGCACTGGAGTATCAAGTATCACACCCTATTGCTGCCCCCAAGCCGCTAATCTATCACAGACTAGATCAACATCTCTGTACAAGTCTCGGACCTAAGAATGATACACCGAAGTCGGTTTATTGAATTGCCCGGCTGAAAAAAAAGAGAAGAAACTCCCCCCAAAATCAACCAAAAGACCCATTTCCCGTCCCTTTGGACCCCGGCCAGAGAACCCCAAACACCAGCCATACTCTACACCCAATCATCAGTTCACACACATACAGCATTATCACCTTATGTGCACTATTACTGAACTTTAAAGGTTTGCCGAACCCGTCTATTCACCGTGTGGGGGACACAGTACCACCGCGTGGGGGTGCGGCGGAGGTGTTCCCGCCCAACTCATAATAACCTATAGCCGGAAAACCCCACCTATAACTAGGCAAATACCCCCACCATTAATGCATTAGAGCAATATACGCTTTTTATGCCATTTGCTCAGTTGGTATAAAAGGAAGACAAATTCCGCAGTTCCATTTCGCTTTCTCTCTCTTTTCCTGTTTCTCCTTCTAGAAAAATTATAGATAACATAATAATACTGAAAAAATGACCGCTTCGCCAATCCCACCTCCAGGTGTCTACACCCCATCTCCAACTTTTTTCAAAAGCCATGGAGCAGGCCCTAACGGCCGACAAGAAGTAGATATCGACGCTCAAGTCGAACACACAATCTACCTTGCCAAGAATGGCATCAAGGGTGTTGTCCTCCTCGGATCCACTGGTGAAATGATCCACATGACCCGAAAGGAACGAGAAGACTTTGTCTCTGGCGTTAAACAGGGACTAGAAGCCAAGGGCTACGGTGACTTTCCAATCCTCGCTGGTGTTGCTCAAAACGGCATTGAAGATACCCTACTCGACATTAAAGGTTTGAAGCAGGCCGGTGCTCAATGGGCAATGGTTCTCGCCCCAAACTACTTTGCCCCATCCACCCCTCAACAGGGTCTGATTTCTTGGTTCACTGCTGTAGCTGATGAATCCCCTTTGCCAGTACTTATCTACCATTTCCCAGGTGTCTCCAACAACTTGAAGATCACCCCAGCCACCTTTGAAACCCTCTCAAAGCACCCAAATATCGTTGGTTGTAAGTTGTCTCACGGCGACTTGACTCAGTACACTCAAATCGCATTGAACCCAAATGTCAAGGACTTTACTCCAATGGCTGGTCTTGGACAGCTTTTGCTGCCTGCAATTGTGGTTGGCATTGAAGCCACCATTGATGCCATGTCCGGTATTTTCCCAAAGACTTTGGTCAAGCTGTTTGAACTGTCTAGCCAGGGTAAGATTGCTGAGGCTCAGAAGATCCAGTATGTCGTTACTCGAGTTGAGGAGATTGTTGCTGCCTTTGGTCCTCTTGGTATCAAGTACACTGTCAAGAAGGTCTTGAACATTGGTGAGAATGCATATGGTCGAGCTCCTCTCAGTGAGCCTTTGACTGCTGCTCAGACCTCTCAATATGATCAGTTTATTGAAGAGGCCTGGGCTTTGGAGCAGTCTCTGTAGGTCTGGAACTTAGACGCTATATATGTAAAAAATTAGAAACTCTTGGGTTCATGAATAAAATAATGACTTTTAATCTGTATTTGTTTGTGTAAGGAACAATAGTTTTATACTGTTGAATGTCTAGAAAGGGTATTAAAAATGTCAAACGGTGTTACAAGCTGACATAGTCTATACTGAGAAGAGCCAAAATTTATATATGAAAAATATATATACACTATTGAGAAGATATCTCTGCCAAAAACCCACATATTAAAAATATACATTATAAAGTAGATGTTTCAGCCAAAATCCCATATATCCACATATACATTATAAAGTAAATGCGTCAGCTAATACCCATATATCCAGAATATAAATTATAAAGGAAATCTTTCAAGCTAAAACAAGTTTAGCGCCAATCGATGATGGTACTAAATAATAGTACCACTCTCGCTGGGGACCCTCTCTTACCCCACAAGATATTTTAGATTTTGCATCTCCGAAATCGGATACCCGATGCGTTACACAATCTCCTCATTTCAGTAGACAAGAACCTGACTATTTGACTCTCTCTTTAAAAACACTTGGAAAAAAAAAAAAGATGTCTAAAATAAAAGTCGGTATCATAGGCTGTGGTGAAGTAGCCCAGGTAATCCACATTCCCAATTTCAACAACCTGAACGACAAGTTCGAGCTCACCTACATATGTGATATCTCTCAACATGCCCTGGACTTTTGTAGTGCCAAAGCCCCAAGGGCCACCACAACTACCGATCCAGAACAGCTCATCTCTTCAGACACTGTAGAACTGGTTTTCATTACCGCATCCGATGAGTTCCACTGCGACCTGGCCACAATGGCCCTAAACTATAACAAAAACGTTTTCATCGAAAAGCCATTGACCCTAACTCTTCGCGATGCAGACCGCATTATAGAAGCAGGGAAGCAGGCTACCTCTGCCAGGGCATACGTAGGATATATGCGTCGCCATGCTGCAGCCTTTGTGGATGCATTGAAACTAGTTGATGATAAGATTCTGTATGCTCGTGTACGTGATATTATCGGCCCAAACTCGACTTTTGTGAGCCAATCAGGAATGTATCCCAAGAAGTTCCCTCCCCCACAGTCATCATCTACCAGTGGCTCTGGAAATATTGATAGAGGCGATGAAATGACTACATACGCATTGGAGCATGAGCTCGGCGTTCCTGCAACTGAACAAAACAAATCCCATTGGAGACTGCTATGTGGACTGGGGTCACATGATCTCTCGGCAATGAGAGAAGCCCTTGGAGTGCCCAATTCGGTTCTAGCTGCCAAGCAGGCACTTCCCTTTTGGACTGCTTTGTTCGACTATGGGGACTTTGCTGTGACCTATGAATCTGGAATTGATAACATACCTCGATTCGATGCTCATATAGAGATTTACACTGAAAAAAAGTCGATCAGAGTCCAATATGATACCCCATATGTTAAGGGGCTACCCGTAAAAATTCATATCTGCGAGAATGTCAACGGTGAGTACCAGGAATCCATGATACGACGAACTTATGAGGATCCATACACTTTGCAGTTATTGGACCTATACGACTGTTTTGCAGGTAGCGGCAAGATCAAAACCACTGTTGAGGATGCCAGAGAGGATTTAGTAACCTTTGGTAAGATTATGAAGGCTCAGGCTCAAACTTCAGCCACTCCAGCCTAGAGCGCGGCTCGCTTGCATGCGGCTCATATATCGATCGGCTTATTCTATATATATATTTTATCGGAAACTCCATAAAATAGTTCATCTTTTATTATTGCTAGATTGATCTTTTCCAGTTAGTATTAATGCACATTTTATATTTCTTTCTCTTCTTCTCGTCGTTATGATGATCTTTTTTCCAATCCCACAACTACAATCACCTTGAGATATCTCTTTTTATGTTGAATCAAGTCTTGCAAAAACTATGAATGAAACCACAGAAAGTCCTCCAAGCCCTTCTGATAATACCTGTTTCGAACATCAAGAAACTACAAGGGCCACATTGAGTGACCTTACTTACTCAAAAGAATATATTTCGAGGCTAAAACGTGCCACTGAATTTTCTTACCTGGGTGGCTACATCAACTATCATGAAAAGTTAACTACTAAACTACTGTCAACATTAGATACATCATCTTTAGATGTTCCACAGCAAGAGACTATCTGTATTCCGCACAAATATCTACCAACTGTATCAGCAATAAAGCAAATTGCCTCAGAGATTGGCCACCACGGAGTACTGATCAGCTCTAGCAAAACTCTGCAGCTGGAGCTTCTCGCAGTTCATAATATCATGAAATCATCAGGTATCATCTGGGTAAATAGTGTATGGTTTGTGCCTAGGGCCAAGCGATTAGTACATGGCCAACTCTGTGGGCAAGATATGAGGCACATCAACGGGGCATATTGCGAGCCAGAATCGGCCTCCTCGATTTGCCATAAACGGACTACTTGCAGACGGTCTTGTGGCACCAAAAACAAGGTTTGACTTTTCGTTAAATATTTTGGCTACATTCTTTCAAATCTCTATTAGGAAGGAAATGGAAATGAATTTCACACATGCCGGTGTCATTTGTTGTGCCAAACAGTGTCAACTAAATAAACCAACTTTCACTTAAACTGTGGAAATTACAATATTTGGAAAATTTGAACCTATGCCTGAGAAAATAGAAGCAATTGTTGAACATCATGCCAATAACCCTGCATACAATACAGAATGCGAAGCTACTACATTACACAGTACCGTTAGCAGCAGCAGTGGGACAATTGCAAGTGCTTATCATAAAACAAAATGTCCATCGGAAAAGTTCTCATGCAAGTATAAAGATAAAGAAAGGTGGAACAACGTACTTTACTTACCTCGCCATGATGGTGTTGCAGACCTCTTCGACGTGGACATAACTCTCATAAACCTTGAGTTAGAGGATGAAGACGATGGTGACCACGATAAGAGTCGGGGTAATATTACAACTAGAAGAGCTTCGATACTTTCCTTTTTCAATAGAGAACGGTTTTGGTGGCTGTTTACTAATCGCAAAAATGAGTCGGGATAAAGCACTCTCGACGCTACACTCTTATTCTCGGCGCTTATTCCCTATCATCAAACCCTTGAAACTTCCTGCTTCAGTGAAACCGCTACATAATGAAGCTAGAAACTCTCGAAAAAATCAAAAATAACGTCACTCTGTTTACTGCTAAAGGTTACAAGTTCACTGGCGAAACGAAATCCCGACTAGCTGAGCCCGATTGCGACTCGATCATGCCAATAGAGTCGTTATTTGGCTGGATCGATCGCAACTCTGGAATTCCAGTCGATACTCCACGAAATGCAGTTGCTCAATGGATGTTAAATCCAAAAGCAAAGCTTTATCCCCATAGCTGTAACAAAACCGTGCCACAATATCACACAGGCATAGATCCAATGGCAGTCATGAGAACTGTTAGGGGGACCAAACTGTTGCGGGAATTTAATGGGCAGGAAGATAACTTGCTAAACATTGAAGGCAATGCTGTAACCCTAGAGGAGTATGCCTTCGATGGGTTTATTAATCCCACTCTGGCAGTTCGTTATTACCCAAAAAACCGACATGGAAAGAAACCGAGGTGTGGGAGACACGGTGAGATTACAAATTGGTACAAAGTTTCCAGTACAATTCGAAGGAATTGGCCCATTTCAGGCAATAAACTCATTTGTTTATTACGAAAAATGCATGGACTGTAAAGGGTTGAGACGCAAAGAAGTCGCTCGAGATAACTGCGTATTCGATCAGGTGAAGCAGCATAATTACGACTCTTTGCCCAAAATGGTACGCAGCGGCGAGATAGTAATGATGGCAGTAGAAGATTTTGCAGAATTTTGCACTGATTGTGCAAAAATGAGCGAGGGACACATGTACATGATTCAAGGAGAAATCCATGCGGATTCAATTGACCCTTATCTTGTAGGGTGCTACGTCCAGTGCGGATTTTATGACGAGTACCAGGATCAATTGGTCTTCCTGTTCGATAAGATACAGGGCCAAAAGTCGCAATTTTTATTAGACCACCTTGTCCAGATGGATATCTGTTATAAATTGACTAAGAGGCGGACTCTCGATATAGTCGCTGTCGAGCTCTGTCGAGCTCCTGCAAAACTAAGGAAAGCGATGCTGGAACTAAATCTCTTGAGTTGTAAATCTGGTGATGGCTCTAGGGCCATTCCTGAGTACTATATCAAACACACAAACAGAACTATTCAAAAACAGTTATTGGCAGGTATGATTGATGCGCATGGCATTCGGACCTCAAACTGTCTTGCCCGTTTAGTTATTAATACTTCAGGTGGAACCTCACTAAGGAATAGTGTGATCCAACTGCTTGATCGTGTTGTTGGCAAAAATAATGTAGACCATCTAAAATATCGAGCTGAAAAGGTGACTAAAGGCGTTTTTTTTAATTTGCGAGCCAGGCTTTTTGATTTTCCAGCCGCCATGGCGACTAAAGTTCCTTTACCAGAACCACTGTGTGAATTCAAAGTGTTTAGAAAAGTCGAATGGGTGAAGATTGTGTCACTATCTACCTTACCGCCTAGTTTCCAGCTCAAAGGTGGTGCCATGATTGGTGACAAAAAAATGGGAGATTGTTGGTGCGAAGCTATTCAAATGCCAGAAATCCTGAGTTTAGAGGCGCAAGAAAAGAGGATGCTATGTCACTTTCTGGAGGAATGTCGGTATCATCTTGCAGTCACTCTGAAGAATATCATCAATTGTCGTATGGATATATTGTACGGTCGAACCTCTAGTGAAACTACTGAAATGCTCCATTCTCTGCTGTTTCCCGCCGAATGCAAAGGTAATCAGCATACCAAGTCTGAGAGTGATGCTGATGATCCTGTAAGTATTAGCACTACTTAAAGGGCTGGTAAACGAATCCGTGGCCTGGACACACTTTGCCGACATTAGCTCCTGTAACAGGGTTCACCCCCGATGACAGTAGTACCATTACCATATAATAGTACTAGCACTATACCCAATAAACCAGCCCATGTTCCACAAATAAGTCAAGCCATTTCGTCATGAGGCTATCAACCCGAAGCGTAGTGAGTGTTTGTTTTGTCTGTCTCGATTGAACATGTCCAGATTTATTGCCGCTTCTTGCACAGCGAATTGACATTGGCAGTAATAATTCCGAAGGATGCTTTAAAATATGTGCCAAAACGAGTATCCCTCGGATACTCGGCAGTTGGAAATTTTGTTTTTGGCAGTAAGCCCTTCGCCGCACGAGGCTCTTTAGATGCAAAGGAAAAAAGCGGATAAACTAGTCTACCGAGATTTTCCGTGAGCCGCTTTATACCTCGGGAATGACCCAAGTCTTATTCGTATATTAGATATTAAGACTACTTCGAGCCTTGATCACTAGATGAATTAAGTCCAGGGCAGAAAATAAAAAGTAAAGAAAAAAATAAAAAAAAAACAACAACATCAATGCTTTACACTAGTACTACTCACACCGCTACTAAACTTACTTGGTAGTGTCAAGAACATATCGTCCGACAATCTGTCCCTTGCTCATCAAATCATAAACCTTAGCCAATTCAGATAATCCGACAACCTTGAATGGTGAAGAAACTAGTCCTCTGGAGAAGAAGTCAATAGCCTCAGCGGAATCGGCTCGGTTACCAACATAGGAACCTCGGATAGTGACAGTCTTCACTACCTGACTGAAAATCTCAGACTTGACGTATGCGTTTGCTGGAAGACCAACAAGAACAATAGTACCGGCACTTCGGACATACTCGGTAGACTGAGTAACAGCGGCTTCAGCGACAGCAACGTGAATTACAGCATGTGGGCCACCACCGGTGATTTCAACCATATCCTTAACCAAGTCCTTGGAAGTACTAAAGTCGACAAAGCCCTCAGCACCCAATTGCTCACAGAGCTTCTTCTTTTCTTCACCAGCGTCGATACCGACCACTCTGTAACCCATAGCTCTTGCGTATTGGATGGCCAAGGAACCAAGACCACCACCAGCACCAGAGATGGCGACCCATTCACCTGGTTCTGCGTCGGCAACCTTCAATGCCTTGTAGACGGTGATACCGGCACACAAAATTGGAGAGATAGCGGCGAGGTCAGTGCCCTTTGGAATTTTGGCAGCGTGAATGGCATTGGCAGTAGCGTACTGTTGGAAAGAACCATCGTGGGTGTAACCAGACAAGACAGCCTTAGCACAATTAGATTCGTTTCCTTTCAAACAGAATTCACAGGTCAAACAAGAGGCGTTCAACCACTTGATACCAGCATAGTCACCAATTTCAAAGTTGGTAACGTTGGCACCCTTGGCGACAACGACACCAGCACCTTCGTGACCACCTACAAGTGGCAATTTGGTTGGCAGTGGCCAGTCACCTTTCCATGCGTGCAAATCTGTGTGGCATACACCTGAGTACTTGACGTTGATCAGGATTTGATCAGATTCTGGCTGTGGAACTGGAATATCTCTGTATTCCAATGGTCCGCCATTCTTGTCGAAGACCATAGCTTTTTGTGTTTTAGGAATAGACATGATTGTTATCAATTGATTTACTTGTAATGTTTCGTTTCTTCAAATGTATATAAGTATATGTTGTGAGAGATACTAGAGAATAAAGAAAGAAAAAAAAAACCTTCAAATCAGGGAGCAATCAAACCCTTTTATAGTTTTTCCTGCATGTTTTGTTTTTTTTTGTCTGTCTACATCCATGTAACAGGCGGCATTTACCTTATGACATAGTAAGTTACCATATATTAATTCTAAACAAAGGCAGCAGCAGCGGAGACAGAAACCAAAAAGTGGACCGATTTACAAATTGGGTTACCTGAAGCGTCTTTTTTTCCTGCTTGTGTGCGGCTGGATGAAGGGAACAACGGATCGCATAAAGGTGAGACAAGGACCACCGGAAGATTTGCTTCTGGCGGTAAACCCCTCAGCAGGTTCCTGTTGACTCAGTTTCTACGTATTCAGAAAACAACGGCACTCGCACAATAGAAAGAGCGATAAGCTATAGAATGAATGGAAATTGTCCCGCTATTTGATTCAAGCTGGAGGTGAGTTAGCTCTAAGAGTCGGGGAAAATCCGCCTCGGAACATTATGGCTGATTTTCCGATCTTTTAGTTTGATACAGGTCAGGAGATTATTCAGATTCCACGGACTCAAGCTCAGACATGTATGGAAAAAAAATCTGGTGACTTCTACTGAAGGTTTTTTTTTTTTTTTTTTTTTTTTTTTTTGTGTGTGTGTGTGTGTGTGTGTGTGTGTGTGTATTCTTTTAGGTACAAGCAAAACATGTAATAGGCTATTCTACGATTTCATACTATAGAGATACCTCCGTTGGTCCGTTAGTTCGGTTTCAAGCTGAGCTGCTCTATTTCACACGTATAATTCCAGAGTAATTGCTTGCACGCGACTATCTATTACCGCAAAACAAAAGAGGAGAATATGCTATTAAACTGGAGAACGGAGAATAACGGCTTTGACCAATCATCGGGGGATTGTCGCATGCATACAGAGGGGTAATGAGGAGATTGATGAGGAGCCTCGTTTGCCAGGAGAATTAGTTAATTTTGTGGTTTATGTCGATATGCTGTGGACCTAATTGTGCCCATTTAGTACCATTGGCACTTCATGCTGTGCACTGGTTTTTTATTAGGGTTTTTCGAAATGCAATGGTATATACTTCACAGTTGAGGACTGAGTCAGCCAAGCTTGATCTGTAACTTTCTTTCAGATGTATTTGATGACCCACTAGACTGACGACCCAGTTCCAGGATCAGCATCCCCTGGAAATATTACTGGTAGATCCATGATTCGAACTTCCGTTTCACCGAGCAAGCAGATTAAGAATAGCATCATAGCTATCACGGCTTTCCCCACTTTTTGGCAACTGCTCGGGGCAAAGGTGAAAGGCAAGTTTTATGACTTGACCATTGTCCCCGGATTTTTTTTTCCATCGTATAGACCAATTGGACCCGTAATGCAATATACTTTGACTGTACACTGGTGCATGCTTGACTTTGATTGTGCACACTCTCTCTTGATTGGAGAGCAAGCGTACCTGCGCCCCGTTTCGGAGTAGCCCATTCTTAGTGGCTCTGTCATTTGGATTTCCAGTGGCTGCGTCTTTCTGCTCGCAGTGGCTTTGTGGGTTCTCAGTGGCTCTGTCATTTCGATTCCCGGTGGCTGCATTCCTATTACCAAAAAGGCTTAATAAGCTTTTTCCCTTGTTGTTAGTAACATTCCAATGGATAAGTCACGTGACCGGATCTTTGCACACACAAAATAACCGCATTTCCTTATTGGCTCTAATAGAGCCGCTGTTGTCAGGACAACGGGAAAATATGTGTGGTAGAGTTTCTGCGCGCCCCGGTTTGTCGATCTACCATAGTGAGAAAAGAGGAAGAAGAAGAAGAAAAAAAAAAAAAAAAGCGTTGGAAAACACTGTTCATTTAAACAAAAACAAGGTTGATTAATGAGCTACTGCTGTTTCTCTTTTTCCTCAGTTGACACATTCTTTTTTCCAAACACTGATCATCTATTAACACGTTATATTTCTGTTTTGATCAAGAGGTAACTCAACGTGATATATATTAAATATATATAGTGACTGAGTTGTATTTGTATTATATGATGGACAGTGAGACAGCCGTCAGGTATGATGGGTTCTACAGTGTTGAGGATCCCCATCAATATCTGGATGCTCCTAGGACCATCAGCTCACATTTGTCTAAACACAGTCCAAATGCAAATGATGCAGCTGGCATGTACAGTCTGGATATGGCGACGAACTCTTATTATGACTTGAGTCCGATGCTGAATGTTCAGGATCCGGTCGCTTTGCATTTCCTGGTTGAGAAGTGCATAGCTGAGAGTAAAGGTTATAAGTTATTGTCGTACCAGGAGCTGGACGAAGCCAAAAAGGTATGTACCCAACATGTAGTAGTATAGGAGTACCTATACTAAGAGTTGGCACCCTAATTCAACACCAACCAATTCAGTTAAACAGGGACTTTTAATGTTAAGCCCTAAGTTATATAACATACTAACCAAAAGCAGGAGAGCACCGTTTTACATAACCGACATGAGGATATGACTAACAAACTAAACATGGAATATAAGCTGCGAGATGCCGCTTCGTCATTGTCAAAACTGCATACTGAAGATTCTTCCAACAGGAGGTCCTTCTTCAACAAGGACAAGAAGCGGCTCTCAAAGCACGCCGAAGAAGAGCTGGACGCTTCTAGCCGTAAGATCCATGATTTGGAGCAGCAGGTGCATGAGCTGCGGGAACGAATCTACGAAATCGATACCAAAATTTTCAAGCATAGCGTGGGCGTGCTGGCACTGACCCATCAATCCTCAGCATCTTCATCTGCAAAGGCATTTGAAAAGCATTTGAAGAGTAACAATAGAATATCGTCACAACAGGAGGGGCTCCCGGCCTCCAACCGGATGATGAGGTACTCGAGAAACTCGTCCTCGTCGATCCGGGCCGATGAGTACGAGCTGGTGGATCAGATGATCAATAGTGTGCATGGGTGTTTGGGTACTAGTGCTGGCGACATTAGCGACCATGATCTGGGGAGAAGCAAAGTGGTCCAGCTGAACGATTTGGTGAATACTCTAGTGTACCGGCAGAGTAATAACCCAAGTAATCCTAATAGAGAGGGCGATGTAGGGTCTGAGTCTGACTATGGAGATGGCAATGGCAATAGCAGTAATGGCGATGAGAATGCTCACGTGAAGCGGCTGGTCCAAGAGGTTGTATACCACTTGGAGCCTGAGACTAAGGCGATAGAGTTTGAGGACCCCGAGGCCCTAAGACGACAAGTGTTTGGTGCTCTGTCTAGAGGAGAAGGGCTCAGGCAGCAGCAGCAGCAGCAGCAGCAACAGCGGTCTAGTGCCGGTGGTAGATCGAGCGCAGATGGCAAAGTTAAAAACCTGCTGCAGCAACAGCTGGACTCTGTGATGCAGTCTTACGAGCAGAACCGCACAGAATTGGAAAAACTGGAGTTGGAAAACGTCGATCTCAAGACCAATCTGCGAGACGTGACGTTCAAGTCACAGGCCCGAGTGCAGGATCTTGAGAATGAGGCCAAAACCAACCAAGAGCGGATTGCTGAGTGGAGAGAACGGTGCGAGACACTAAAAGCTGAGCTGGAAAGTGTAGTCAAGAGCCTCGAGGATCTGACCCGGCAGACTGTCGAGTACGAATCGGAGCGACAGAGCCTGGAGAACAAGGTCACTGAATTGCAGAACCAGGTGTATGAGCAGAAGCAGCATAGTCTGAACAATCGAGTGTCCATGATGGGCACAGCGATGACGACAGCAAATGGCTCGTTTGCGACCCCCATGACGCCCAAGAGCGAGGCTGGTGGAGACACCAGTCGTGCACTTGATGATGATGATGACGATGGTTTTGGTGCTGGGGAGAAGGAGCCGACTTCTGTGTCGATTCTGCGGCACGAGTTCAAACGGATCATTACTGATATGAACTCACGACACGACAAGCAGCTCAGGAAGGAGCAGGCAGAGAAGAAGCGGCTTGAAAGTTTGCTCAGGTCGATCAAGACGAGCAGTTATGCGGCGAATCTTCCTCCGGGGAAACTAGAGTCGATGGGTGTGTGAGTGGGGCATCAATGGTAGTTAGTGTGGGAAATGCTCGATTGTCAATGGTACACTATGTAATGTGGGACTTGGTCGATTGCCAGTGTTACACTATATATACTGTGTGCCGCTGACTCGACAAAGTGGTGACTCTGGCTATAGTGTTCTAGATCTTATGGGTCATTGTCATTGTTTTAGGTGGTATGGGCATCGTTTTAAATAGTATGGGCCAATGCTTGATGTATATAGTACTTTGATGCTGCTCTATGTAATATTAGTATTTGAATGCATATCCTAAGGATAAGAATCAGCGGAGCGCAGGCGACAGGATGAGCGAGATCAGCAGAGCGGCTCGATCCAGGTGTTGATCGTTCACCAGTGGATATGTGTGTGGTTGCCTGTTTTTACCCGAGATGACTGTATGGGCGATAGCTATGAGGCTGGCCGACCAATTCTGCTTTTCCATCGACCAGAAGGGTTTCCAGCATCTCGAGAGGCTCTTACTTTCCTGCAAGGCCCTGCGTCTAGACTAGAAACCCTACTTCTGAAGACCGAAGTCTAAAAGACTGGATCCAGAAACCTTACTTTTGAAAGCCGTCTAAAGATTGGATCCAAAAGACTACATCTGGGAATTCTACTTCTGAGGACTGCATCTAGACCCGAAGTCTAGAAGACTGGATGCACAAGCTAGAGACCCTAGTTGAAGACTGCATCTAGACCCGACGCCTAGAAGACTACTTCCAGAAACTCTACTTCTGGGAGACCTACTGGAACCACTGGAACCAACTTCTGGCTCACGCCCAGATCACTACTTCTGCTTCTTGCGCGCGTGAAGACTATCATCACCAGCAGCTGTACGCTTCGTCCCCGGATACGACGTAGCCTTGATATCATTGTCCTCATTCGAAATCCGCCGAGACGGATACTCGTAGCTCTGGCCCTCAAACACATTCTGAGTGATTCGAGGCTGCTCATTGAAGTAAGGGTGAATCAGCGCTTCGTTGGCCGATATTCGCTTCGACGGGTCGTACTCCAGCAAAGAGCATAGAAGCTGGAACCCACTGTGACTACTACCGCCTATCGTGTGGTACCACGACTCAAAGCTCGACGGATACTGCTTCATGCTCTGAAGCGATGAATACTCTGGATACTTGGGCAGAGACGGCCACTTGTCCACCGTAGGAGTGCCCAAGATCTCCATCACCTTCTGGGTCTGATTCCGCTGGAATGGCACAGTCTTCTTGTCCATCTTGGCCTCTTCGCCCTTGAAGATGGGCCTCAGCGCCAGAAGCTCTGCAAAAATACAGCCTACAGCCCACAGGTCTATCGCTGGTGTATAGTGTCTGGCGCCTAAAAGCAGCTCTGGCGCCCTGTACCAAATCGTCACAACCACTTTGTCGCCTGCGAAAAGCGACTGGAGAGGATCGTTAAACAGCCTCGCGAGACCCAAATCGCCAATCTTCACAGTGCCTTCTGCGGTAACCATGATGTTGGCAGGCTTGAGATCTCGATGGAGCACCCAGTTCTGGTGAAGATACGACACCCCGTTGAGCAGCTGCCACAGGACACTTTTCACAGTGGACTCGGGGATGGGGCGCCGCTCAGGATGCGTGTGGAAGTGGATTATTTGAAGTAGATCGTGCTCGGCAAAGTCGAACACCATGTAGATACTCTTATCCTCTAGCATAGTCTCTACGAGGTTGGTGATATTGGGGTTGTTGAGTTCGCGACAGAGAGCCATTTCTCTGCACGCAGACTGGGAGATGCCCGTGTAGTTTATCACTTCGCCCTCCTTCTCAGCCTTGAACTTCTTGATAGCGTAGATGCCGCTGTGGGTCTTGTTTTTCGAGCGGGCCTTGTACACTCTTCCATACGTGCCAGCAGCTATGTAGCCGACGATTTCGTACTTGTCGAGCACTTTTATGCGTTCCCGGTCTTTGCGGGCCTTGTATGCAGCTAGGGGGTTTGCCACTAGGGGGGACATGTTGTAGTGTGGTGTGGCGATGTGTCTCTGGTGGTGGCTTTGCCTCTGGAGGCTTTGGATGGTTTGGAGGTTTTGGTGATGGTGGTTGTTCTGGTGGTACTTGTTTAGCCTCGCGCCCACACTACTAGTGTTAGTACTAGTGCTTGTGATCGGACCCGTGGTGCTACTAGTACTAGTAGTACCACTAGTAGTACCACCAGTACCACTTGTACTCATAGCCCTGGGGTCCGGATTGCGGCCACTGGACTGGCCTAGGCCGTTTGGAAATGGGTACATGAGTCTAGGACCTGCTTGCGTGAGAATCTGCTACAGCACACAGCTGAGATCAGTCTCAATGCCTTATTTTGGAAGGGGAATTTGGGAGTGGTGAGCTAAGGTGAAAAAAGAGGGAAATTTTAGAATAGTGTGGTGGGACTTTTTTTTCGGTTAGCCTCCAGGCTTGGTCGATCCGTCGGTCCGATCTCTTGTGGCTTGGAGCTTTTTTACACCAGCTAGTTGGCAAACAACTAGGTGAGAGAGGACAACTGAATAGGTGACAAAGAACTGCTGAATAGGTGAGAGCTGATAATTGAATAGGTGAGAAAGGGTGACTGAACAAAAAAAAACCTAAAGGAGACGATATTAGTTGGGAATAAAACTAGCAGGGCTGAAAAAGACCCAAACTCCTAAACTCCAAAACTCAAAATCCAGTCCACAATGACCTCAGATGCCACAAATCAGTGGTTCTTAGACCAAACACACATAGACTCACTAAGAGCCCTCTGCTCGCCCCAGAACCTCGCTCTGGCAGCTCTGTCAGGTGCCATCGCCTGCGTACTCTCTGCCCGGTTCATTCGTCCGCTTAGCCCCCTTCTGGACTATGGCAAAACCCGTAAGCCCAACAACCGCAGGGCTGGCTGGATCTACAACATCACCGTGCCGAAACAGTGGTTTGTGCACTTTTACATTCTCAGTCTGGCGGTCAACACCTGGATCTGGGCCACCAGGGCTCCTCCTGCGAGACTAGCTCTGCTGATGCTGATGGCTCAGGCCCTCCGCAGACTGGCTGAGTGCCTCGTCGAGACACCCTCTGGTGCTAAAATGCACCTGGCGCACTATCTGGTGGGCCTAGTGTTTTATGTCTGCGAGACGGTCTCGGTGATGACGCCGTCGTCGCCCAGTGCGGTGTGGACAATTGCTGCTCTAGTCTTGTTTTCTGCGTGCTCTGTGGTGCAGTGGTCTGCTCATTCGCACTTGAGGTCGTTAGTCAAGTACACTCTGCCGCACTCTAGGGTGTTTCGCACAGTGGTGTGTCCACATTACGCTGCCGAGATGGGGATATATGCGTCGTTGGCGATGGCCAACCCGAATCGTGTTTCGGTGCTGTCTTTTGTGTGGGTCGCGGTGAATCTAGGTGTTTCAGCTGAGCAGACATGGCTATTTTATCGCACGAGGTTTGCGGGCTGTCCTCGGTATGCGGTTATTCCTGGTGTGTTTTAGGTGTGGTTTGAGTAGCTTTTGTGTGTGGAGTCGATGGTTCTTTTGTGTGTGGAGCCAATGGTTCTTTTGTGTGTGGAGTCAGTTGCTCTTTTGCGTGTGTGAACATATAAGTATATATATACTCTCTCATAGCATACCCGTATATATACTCTCTTACTCAGCATACCCAAGAAGTTTATATTTAATCTCTCACACGGTATACCCTTATATATATACTCTCTTACACAGCACACCCGTACATATACTCTCTTACACAGCCCAAGTCTCCCCCTCTCAGTATGCCAAAGTCCCCGTCAGCAACCACACTGACCTCTTTCTACACAATTGCAGAACAAAACCGCGCCCAAAAGCTGAATCCACAACTCCCTCCCCAAACCAGTCGGCACACTCACCGTGCGCCGCACGAGCCGCACACGCCGCACCTCTGCCTGCCCGCAAAACTCACACAAATCCTCTTCAACAGAGCAACAATTTGCTTCATCCTGCTAGCTGTGTTTGCCCACAGCCTAGCGCAAATGGTAATTCTTGGGCTGGAGCTACAGTTGCCTGATCCACCCCAGCCAATAGCTCCAACAACCCAGGGAGTGGTCAAGTTCGCAGCTCAGACCATCGACACCACTAACCAGCAAGCACTAGACACCGCAAACACATCTGTTACAAATCTGCAACACCAGGCAAAGGCTCATGTCAAAATCCTCGCTCAGGGATACAATGCGGCAGCTCAACTGGCCGTACAGAGCGGCCATGACGCGGCTCAGAACGCCACAGATAGTGTTCACAAGTGGACTCAATCCAAGTTGGATGACGCAGTAGCCAGCACAAACGATAGCTTGAGCAATCTGGCCGACGCACTAAAGAAAATTCAGCAGACCTTAGACGACTCGCTATTCAAAAACACAGAGGTTAACGACGATGTTGCCAAAATCTCTCTCGAACCATTCAAATCAATCTCAGTGCCAACAGACATTAACCTCAATTTTACCACTACCACAAAGGCCGATTACGGCTTCAACAAGATCGCAAACCATATCATATTCAGCATCGACTCTCTCAGTCTGCCAACAGAATTTGAAAAGTTCAACCAATCGCGACTGGCAGAGCCTCAAACACAAGACAACCTCACAACACTCAAAAACGCCGCTCAAAATGCGGCTCACGACAGTAATCAAAATCAGCCCGTTGTTTCGAACTCCCGCAAAAAGATAAAGTCACAAGTACGAAAAGTAGAGAAGTCATGCCTCGCAGTATCAATAGTACTAGCTCTACTGTCGGTCTGCATTGCTGCTTGTCACGAATACCACCGCTGGCAGTGGATGGTGTTTCAATCAAAATCCAAGTCCCCCACCATCGAAATGCTACACCGATCTAACAGCCCTGTCCCATTTTGGATTGGAGACAAAATCAGCAAGTTCACATCTGCTCGTGCATACCAATCGACCATGTGGACTGTAAACTATGTGCTATCTCCTGCTTGTATTTCATTAGCCGGGATGGGCCTGCTGTTGACGCTCATGTATATCATGGCCAACGCATTGATATCTCCAATGCGCGAATCCGTCGTTATGGGTCACATGGCAATAGAAAGCAATTGGACAAAATCCGTGAACAATGTTATTTCACAGGTTGAAAATACAACAAACTCGCAGCTTTACAAGTATTACTCAACTGCGAACAGCCATGTGCACGCCGCATTAGTAGATGCTCAATCCACAATGTACTCTCAGTTGAAAAAGCAGTTGCCATTCGGAAGTGTAATACCCACAGAGCTCAAGTCTAATTTGTCTACAATGCTCTATGTCCCTGCAAGGATACCTAGAGTACCACCGTTGTCGACATCGTATGCTCCTCAAGAAGATCCTGTTCTTGAGCTGAAAGACATCTATGACTACCTAGCCGGCATGCTTTTACAGCTTGGCTTGGGGCTTTTTGCAGCTTGGCTAGGGATAGTGGTTGTTGCTACTGTATATTCAATCATCAAACTCAAGTATGTATAGCTGTCAAGAAAGTCAACCGGTTATCTTACTGATATTCTCGTATATATTTAGCCAACTGGTTATTTTATTGATATTCTTATACATCTAGTCAACTGGCCATATAGATATTCACATATATACCTCATCAACTGATCATATTGATATTCACACATATATATAAATTAAAATCTGTTTCCGATAGATTAATAATACATTTATACATATATTTGCATGTACATATGATTCTTGCTTATACAATATACCTACATTACTCTGATCTTATTTAAGCAACACATCTACTTAGACGACCGTCCGCCAACATTAGCCAGCCGATTCAGCACCTCTTGATCAAGCTGCAATTCCGGCAACTGGTGGGTACCAGATGCAGTAGGCTTTGGCAAAAATCCAACAGCCACAAGCCACGACAGATAGATACCCATCAACTTGGTGTCCACAGCATAGGGCAATGGTGGCAACCCATCTTTAGCCAATGCTGCTCGGGCATTACTGTCATCCAGCTCAGGAGCCTTGGTCGACTGCGGTAGGTCATCAAGCACAAAGTGAAGTAGTGGGTACAAAGCATTATCGTTGTGGTCGACAACATACTGTTCCAAAGCCACACGCCATGGAATATAGTCTACACTCTCAATCTCGTACCCATATTCCTTCAATGATTCCATAAACTCATTGAAACGGAGTCGTGGATGCGACGTCACCTGTGCTACTGCTACGTTACTGTCATCTGCTTTTGGTGGACTCAACCCACAAGCAGTGACAATTCGAGCAACTTGGTCTACTGGAACCATGTTTACAGTGTTATAGATATCTGGAACCTTGCCTAATTGAATACATCCTTTAACCATTCGAAGTAGGAAATCATCGGTAGAGGAAACACCGGTCTTGGTATCTCCAGTGACATATCCAGGCCGCACAATAGTACCTCGCAGGCCCTTTGCAGCCCGAATGATGTGTTCGGCAGCCCACTTGCTTTGGCCATAACCGTTACCCAAGCCAGTTCGGGACCCCTCAAGGTCGTCACTTTCTGGAATACCCTCACCACCTTGACTCAAGATTGAGTCGGAAAGTTGTACATAGTGTGGTACATCGATTGAAGAGGTCGACGAGACAAACGTGAAGTACTTTGCTTTACCAGAAGAGCACAAATCCATTACGTTAATGGTAGCAATGACATTAGGGCCACGTAATGTGGAATATGGGTAGACCCAATGCACCAAGGCACCATTGTGGATCACCACGTCAACATTATCAACCAATTCCTGCCATTCTGAACTTTCTAGCCCAAACTGTGGTGATTCAAGATTTCCGATAATTGGTTCAATCTTTGAGGCCTTTTGCTCATCCCAGATACCGAACGCAATTGCACTGTTCTTGATTCGTTCCAGACCTTTTTGCTTGTCCTGGGCTCGAACATGGGTGTAAATTGTCTTGATATTATCCCGGGCCAGCAAATCTCGCAAAATGAAAGACCCAAGAAACCCGGTAGCACCAGTCAAAAATACTGCGGCATTTTCGCCCACTGGATCTTGTCGACTCTTGTATTCCGCCGGCAATTGGGTGATCAATTTGTCGGCATCAGCGCCATAATCAACTACGTCAGCACCCCCACCATTGGCGGTAGAGCTGCCATTAGAATCTGCAGATGGCTCAACATATCCCACACCATCGTTTCGAAGCTTTTCAATTTCACGAGCAAAGCCCTGGATTGTTGGTTCTTTGAAAATCAGTCCAAGTGGCACTTCAAGAGCCAACCGAGTCCGCAATTCAAAAATCAAACGGGTGGCCAAGATAGAATGCCCACCCAAGTCGAAAAAGGAATCAGTTGGCTCAACCGAGACCGGCTTGGAAGGTAGAATTTCGAGCCAGAGATCGAGGACTTCTTTTTCAGTGGCAGTGAAAGATTGGGCTCCATCAGCGCCAGAGCCAGAACCACCAGCAGATGCTGGGGGCTGGACAGCAGCCAACTTGGCCGTATCTGGGAACGGCAATTTAGGCTTGTCTACCTTACCGTTGGGGTTTAACGGTAGATTAGACATTGGCACAATGACAGATGGGACAGCGTAAGACGCCAGTTTGGTGTTCAAGAATGCTTTGATATCCTTGATCAGCTTTTGGTACTTTACGATACCATTGACAACTTGGTCCTCATGTTCGAACTCGGTGACAAACTTGTCAGCATTCTGTGGCACAATATATGAGATAAGAACAGGTTCTTCATCCTTGTCTCTTCTGACCAAAGTCACATTACCCCGAACATTAGGATGTTGCGAGAGATGGGTATCGATATCACCCAATTCAATTCTGAAACCTCGAAGCTTAATTTGATCATCAGCTCGGCCGCAGCACTCGACATTACCGTCTGGTCGATATCTGCCCAAGTCACCTGTTCGGTACAATCTGTCTCGGATTCCGAGCCAGTGCTGTCGCCATGGGGCATTAGGGTCACTGTCATCTTGCCAGCCAGAGGTGAACCAGTTGGACACAAACTTCTCTGCGGTCAAATCAGGTAGCTTCAAGTAGCCCTCAGCTAGCCCACCAGCTCGTACGTAGATTTCACCAACTTCACCGATGCCACAGGTTTGTTTTCGGTCGTTTCGGTTGACAACCAGCAATTGGACATCCACCATACCTTTACCAGCTGGCATGACATCCTTTTCGCTCTTCAAGAATGCAGGATCCTTGGACAATGGGGCCACCTCAAAGTACGAAACAGACCGCTGGGTCTCGGTGGTACCATACATATTTACAATTGCTACATTTCTGGCCAGAGATTGTAGTCGCAGACAGTCTCGCTTAGTCAAAATATCACCGACGAAAAAGGCATGGTGCAATTCAGGGAATTCTGCAGTAGCCTGGGCTGATAGCAGCTGACCCATTGCTGGGGTCAAATGGGTGACAGTGGCTCCATGCTTGCCCATCCATTCCGCTAGTTGGCCCGGAGTACCAATATCGTCAGCAGTTGGCACCAGCAGTTGAGCACCCAAGAACAATGGGGTGAAGATATCCCGTTGGATGGGGTCGTGGGCGATCCCACTGAGCATTGTGAATTTGTCCTTCTCGCTCAGACCAAACGTCTGGGCCATCCAAGGGAAGTAGTAGGTTAATGAAAAATGTCTACCTTTGACACCCTTTGGTACACCTTCGGATCCTGAGGTGAAAGACAAAGTTGGGTTACAGTCTGGGCCTACTACTACTCCAGTAGGCTGGTCCTTGTGCGGCTGAGCTGCATCTAGCAAATTACCACTTACCAAGGAGCCACTTCCATCGGACAGGATCTCCAGCTCTGGGACAAAGGTCTTCAATTCCAGCTCTTTTTCAATGTACTCCTTCACTAGATCATGCAATACACCAGCCTTTTTCAAGACGACTACTGCCTGAGGCTTGGCCACTTGCAGATATACGTTTTGTCGTGCAGGCGGATAAGCTGGATCGATCACAGAGAAGGTAGCTCCAGCCTTGAGCACCCCCATTACCGCCACGACCAAATCGACACCTCGATAAGCATATACCATAACAACGTCTCCAATCACAATACCAGATTGGACTAAGTGGTGGGCGAGAACATTGGACGCTTGGTCGATCTGCTTATACGAGTATGTGGCGCCTGCGGTTTCTACGACACAGGCACGATCTGGATGTGCTTGGGCATTGGCGGCGAAGATATCATGAATAGCTCCACCATACTTATTCCAGTTTAGGTTAGTAGTTGGGTCCGGTAATACTGGTCTCTGCACTTCAGTGATCAATGGGATTTTGCCAATGGCGATGTCTGGGGTCTCAGACCCGACCTTGACCACTTGTTTCAATTGATCTACTAGGATTGCCATTCGGTCCTTTTTGAACAATAGCGAGTTGTAGTGTACCGTGACCTTGTTATTTTCGTTATCCCAGAAGATATTGAAATCGGTTTGTAGGTTTCCTGCTTGTTCTTGTTGGCCCTGCATGAAAGCAGATCTGAATAAAATAGTATCCTGGCCGCCTAGTGCTGTTGCCAGTTGAGCCAGATCTACAGGAGTTACAGGTTCTGCTGCCTTAGAGACTAGTTCTTTGAAAGGGGTTTCCCCATTGACCATTGTTCTCAGGACATACTGGCTGTTGTCTGGGGTGTTTGTACCAATTACAATATCCTCGTCGCCGGTTAGTCTAAACACTAATACTGCGAAGGCGGCTAGGCCGATGCTAAATTCTGTGTTGGATTTGTCTTGATCCAGCGATGTTGAGTAAGCAGCTTCCACTATTTTATTATCAGCTGGACGGACGAAATCGAAGGGGAACACTGATAGTGTACAGTCCTTGAGCTTCTCGACCCATTGATCGATATGCTGAGTTGAATTTGTTAGATAACCGTTGAACAGTTGGAAAGGTTTTAACATACACTCATTTTCTTTTTATCCTTTATGATTTAATTTATATTCTAAGCTCTAGATTTATCACAATTGTATAGTATTGTGACAAGCAAGAGAACTGAAGTGAAGAATAGGTTAATGAGATGACTCTTATGATGAGTAAAAAAATTGGAGTTTGGTAAAATTTATTTCCCCGACCGACGTAAAACCGTTAGACCAGCGTCTAATATATAAAGTGTGATTTTGGCCAATTACATGAAAGATTTAGGAGCAACAATAGTTGTAAATTAACCAATTAAGTATATATGACCTGTTTCTCAATTTACTGTTATATCAATTGAGGATAGGAATAGTAATAGTCGTAGTAATAATATTATAAAGTGTCAATACCCAGCGTAATCTACATCACGGGGTAATTCTCACCACTTCTTTTTCCTAGTACTAACACCCACAATCAATCACCAAAAAAAAAAAAAAAAAAAAAAAAATTACCCACACAAAGCTTTTCTTCCCACCTTGAAAAAAAGACCACCGCCAAAAGACCAACAAGCATTCCCCAAGTTTTTTTTTTGATACATAAAAAAAAAAAAAAAAAAAAAAATGGCGGCCAGAAAGCTCCAACAGTATGTAACCTCAAAAGCTCCAAGCATATCGCTAACATTAATGCAAACAGGGAAATGGACCGTGTGTTCAAACGGGTCTCTGAAGGGGTAACCGCGTTTGACCAGATATACGACAAAGTGCAGCAGTCGACAAACCAGTCCCAAAAGGAAAAACTGGAACAAGACCTGAAACGAGAAATCAAAAAGCTGCAGCGACTACGAGACCAAATCAAAACATGGCTAGGCTCAAACGACATCAAGGACAAGAAGCCCTTGCAGGAACAGCGCAAGGTGATTGAAACCGAGATGGAACGATTCAAGGCCTGCGAGAAGGAGATGAAAACCAAAGCATACAGTAAAGAAGGTCTAACAAGCACTAAGCTCGATCCGCGGGAAAAGGAGAAGCAGGATACATGCCAGTTTCTGCAAGAGCAGCTGGAAGAGCTGGAACGACAGTGTGAAACACTGGAGGCCGAGTCCGAGTCACTGTCGTCGACAATGAAGAAGAAGAGCAAAGACAGTGCCAAAGCAGAACGCATCGCTGAAATCGAGAATACACTGGAGCGGCACAAGTGGCACCAGGAGAAAATGGAGACCATGATGCGCATGATCGAAAACGACACTTTGGCCACCGAGTCTGTGAACGAGCTCCGAGAGGACATTAAGTATTACGTTGAGTCTAACCAAGATGTTGATTTTGCCGAGGACGAAGAGATCTACGACGAGCTGAATCTAGATGAGGATGATGAGAATCTGGTAGAAATCGAGTATAAGGACGAGGGCAACTCGTTAGAGGATTTGGCTGCCGATCGTGATCCTGTACCGGTTGCTCCTGGAGCAGCAGGCACTAGCACTACTACCACCGGTGGTGCCAGTGCTGCTACCGGCACTGCTAGCAGTAGTACGACACCGAAGAAAACACATAGTTCTCTATCGAATAGCAGCGGTGCTTTAGGTGCGGCTGCTAATACTACTACAGGACAAGCATCTTCTTCGACAATTGCTGCTGGAGCATCGTCAATTACAGCAGCAGCAGCTGCTGCTGCTACTGCTTCGACTGCCTCGCAAGCTCCTGCACAACTATCAAAGACCAAAGAAAAGATCGCACTACCCCAAGGTCTCAGTCCGCTTCCTCCACCACCTAAAGCAGACCCTCCTGTGACCTCGTCGTCGTCTTCGTCTCCTAGTAATAAGCCCTCAGCAGTACCAGTGCCGGCTCCTGTACCGAGCACAGCTCCAACAGCTCCGTGGGCCGAGAAGCTGGATCTTCATCACAAGGACCAGCAAGCTCCAAAAAGTAGTAACACCAGCCAGACAAGTGCAGTGCCTTCACCCAGTCCTACACCTCCTCTTCCTACTACTGCAACGCAACAACATTCATCATCATCATCCAGCGCTGCTGCAGGTACTTCTTCACCGGCTGTGAGCTCTGCGGCTCAAGCTACTACAATAGTACCTGAGATCCCTTCAGCACCTCAGGTAACGCTACCGCCAGGGCTTCAGGATCTGGTAAACTCGTTTGATGCAGCAAGAAAACGAATAGGTAACCCGCCGGCTATTACAACAATATCAAAGCTTCTCAGCACGTCGTATATGAACTGTCCTGACTCGACTTTGGCCGACAAGCCGCACTACTACCACCCAGAATCACCATTCCCAACTCCTGGGTTCTACCCACAGGAGCCGATCCAGGGACTAGACGATGAGGCCATTGTGAGTCGGATGGATGTAGACACACTATTCTATGTATTTTATTACCGGCAGGGCACATATCAGCAGTATGTTGCGGCCAAGGAGCTCAAGAAACGATCGTGGCGGTTCCACAAACGGTTCTTGACGTGGTTCCAGCGCCACGAGGAGCCAAAGACAATAACCAACGACTATGAGCAGGGCACGTATCGATACTTTGACTTTGAGGGGCTTTGGCTACAGCGAAGAAAGTCCAACTTCAAGTTTGAGTACCAGTATTTGGAGGATGAAATTTAGTATTAGTAGTAGTATTAGTAGTAGTACATAGTATATGACACAGGAAAGGTGGTCCTGAACAAATATACGCTATGTCTAGAATCAGAGTCTGGATTTGGGGCTGAACTAGTAGAAGCGCTTATCAATGTACCTAATAGTTTTACTACGAAGTTTGCTAGATCAACATCGACTATCAGCCTTCGAAAGTATAACTAACTACATTATAGATCAACGGTCAAAGAAAACTTTTTTTTTTAAAAATATTATATATCTTTAACGTAACATATATAGATGTACGTAAACCCAACTTTTCCTTTTTTGTTTTTTTTTTTGTTTACTTTTGCTTTTCTACAAAAGAATAGTAATAAATAAATAATTAATGATAATTCTTCTAAGACTTTCGAAATTCACTCAATACAGGATAAATAGCTTCAAACGCCGCATAAATCTCTTCTCTCTGCTTTGCACCAGTCAACACAATTTTGCCAGAAACAAAAATCAATAGCACAATCTTTGGACGAACCATTCTATAAATCAATCCGGGAAACAATTCCGGCTCGTAAGAACTAAATGTTCCGTGGGCAAATGCCAAACCTTCTAGACGAATTGGGAATTTGACATCACAAGAGCCAACAATATTTTGAATCTTGAAATCAGTGAACTTGGCATTGAAGCCCAATTTTTGGATAATACGAGCATATTTTCGGGATGCAAGTTTGGAATCGTCTTCTGATTTAGCACCAGTTACAACCATTTTACCAGATGCAAAGATAAGAGCAGTGGTCTTAGGCTCACGAATTCGCATAATTACTGCAGCAAATCGCTAATTTCACAGACTGTTAGTACAAGATGTTTTTTATGAGAAAAACAATTTTTCATCATACCTTTGGATTGTATTCAGCATTACGAGCATGCAAAGCAATTGTTTTTAAATCCAAACGGCAATCCAAATTTACTGTAGCAACAATGTTTTGCAAAGTTGGTACAATACCAGATGCATTTTCGTCTTGATCTTCACCTTTGACCTCCTCTTTCACTTCTTTTTCCGGAAATGATAGTTGATTATTAGACACAAATTCCTTAGCTTCTGCAGCAGTTGTAGGAACAGCAAGAGACTCCATTGTCTTTTCTTTTTTTTTTTTCTATTCTACACGACAACGACAAAAAAAAACGATAAAAACAGTTATTAGTACGACGATAAACTTTGGTATTGAATAGAGTAAAAAACAAATTAATGCCACCCTATTGAAATTTTCTTATATTAGTATAATTAATAAAAGAAATAATGAACGTGATGATAATTATGATATGTGTGGTGTGGTATATATTTAAAAGTCCCAAGCCCCCGCCAGATACCAAATTCGAGGAAAAAAAAAAATTCCGAAAAAAAAGAGGGAAACCGCGCTCTATTTATATTCGTGGGTTCCGACGTCGGGGGTTAGGGGTTTAGTATTATTTAATCCCAGCAACTGAAAAATTTTTCTCCTTTTTCTTTCTTTCTCTGTCCCCTTTTTGGAGTTTGTTTTAGACAGACTTCAGGAATATGTCTATGGCATAAGAATAAATATTGTATTATAATATTTTTTGCTCAGTTATATATGTAGAAACTAAGATATAAACATTTCTGTAAGCACAATATCTACTATCAAAAATCTGTTTGCTCCATTCCCTGTCGCTTTTTCAAAAAATGACAAGGTGGCGCTTGTCAAAATTCAAGCCGAGAAAAAAAAAAAAGAACTCAAAATGTTCTTGTTCCCAGTGGCAAAAGCGAGGAGGCGTATGCTGTGCGGCCGGGTTAGTCATGTGAGCGCGCGGCGGTTGCTCCCTTGTAATCTTTTCCTTCTAATACGCGTAGCGGCGTGAGCGTGTGAATACACCACCAGAGCCGCACCACTTGAATATCGTATATTAATATCCTTTTAGAGACCGAAGACTTTAAGACCCTCTGTTCCCCGAGATTAAAAGTTCAGACACACGTACTTACATGATCAGTGTCTCAATTAATTCCGGTTGCATAAAGTGTATAAGGTTCTGTAATTTTAGTATTAGCAGTAGTAGTAGTTTCCCTTGCCAGTCCCAATTAAAAAAGAAATAGTCCCAAAAGTCGTGTGAGTGTGTCGCGGACTATCGTCCTGTTCTCACTAGGCAATTGAATTCGCAATCATAGACCAACAAAAATAAACAGCATGGGAGATTACCTTGTACTCTTACCACTCGCTGAGGAATATATAGTGAATGGATTGAATCAGCCCGCTGCAAAGTGTCTTTGGGCAGTAATCAACAGTTCCAAAGCACCAACAAAAGTCAGCGTGGCAGCCAGGATCCTATTGGCAAGACTTTTGACTAATGAAAAGGACGTAGAAAACATAGTGACCCGTGGTATCCAAGATGCCTCCTTAGCAAGACTCTACCACGAGAAACTGGAGCTGGAACTCATACTACTCTCAAATGGTAGTAACGACAACTATTCTCATAACTCAAATAACAAATCCAGCGGCTCATTTGAATGCATAAACGAAGCTAAAATGCTCGGGGATGAACGATTGTACTACTCGCTGCAACTACTCAAAATGAAACAGCTGTGGTCGAGCAAAAACTCAAAGCAGACCCGTGAGCTGATGCATTGTTTGAAGGAGCTTCAAACTGACCGGTTACTGGCAGTTCAGTATCTAGCGCTTATCTTAGAATCGTGGTATCATCTGCAACGAGGGAGCTCAGATTTGGCCACTGGTAATAATACTGCTGATCCTCCAACCACTGTTATCCTCAACCAGATAGATCCCGAGCCACTTAGAAACTACTGTCCCCCTCAGTACCAGGCAATGATGAAGCTAGCTCGGGTCATTTCGAGCCTCGGCCGCGGAGATGTTGCGGGTGCTCTGGCAAACTTGGACATAGATTTAACTACGATAAACGTGGACGGTATGATTTACATCTCAACTTTCAGTGGCAGCGTCGTAGAACTGGCTTGGCTCACTCGTGACCAGCTGGGCTGCATTGTAGAGTTACTGCATGGTGTTTTGGGGCTGTATAAGGGCGAAAAAGACGAGGTTATGGCACATTTGACCAAAGCATTGGCCTACAGGGACCTCACCCAGATCAGTAACATATACATGACTATAGCATTTTTTAACATGAACCAGTGGGACAAGGGACTGGAACTGGTAGACCATCAGATGGATAGCCACAGCCGCACCACCATCTATCTCCGAGGGTGTTTTGCCCATGCCAGGGGAAATCACCAGCAGGCTATTGACCAGTATAACCTCCTACGATCTACCCCTTCCTCCAGCAGTAGTAGTAATGGTGGTGCCACTGGACCACAAGATGATCTCTACATACTGTCTACTATTAACCTGCTCCTCCTGGCCAATATGCATTGTGAAACAACCGGTGAGCCGCACAGTGTCACGCGGCTCAAAATGGAGCTGGCAGAATTATGCCCCAGCCATCCATCACAACTTGTACAGTTTGCATGGCACTTGATCCAGTGTATTTACGACAATGGCGACATCAGGCTTGTGGCCCAACGGATCAAGATGCTCCAGTCGGCACAGCTGAGGTGTATCGCCTCGGCGGTGACTATTCCATATTCTAAAGCCGACACCAATCTCACCAGCGACAGCAGAGCAGCTACTACCTCGCAGCTCGAGAGCGCCTTTTCGGTGTCTTTCCACAGTGGCAAGTCAATAGCGTCGATGCTGTGGGTGCGTGTGGCTGCTTTGATGCGGAAGCAGAGATATTTGGCGCTGGCTCAGAGCACTAGTGGATCCACGTTCCAAGAATTAGTGCACAAGAGCCAGTTTTATGACTCCAAGCTGGTTGATCCGCCGCAGATTTCTGACATGATTCGGAAGCAAATTTGTAAATAGCAGAGTCAACAGCGGTGTGTTAACCCGCATCTTCTTTGGCGGCACTTTTGTCTATGCTTTGCCGGGAGGATTGATGTATTTCCTGAAATAACTGAATATATAACGACCGTAAATACTAATTTAACTTATTTTTTGTGATAGAAACATATGGGAATACTCTCTATCTACTAGGAAAAGATGCTCACCTCTGGAGCTTCTCAGTGGTTAGTCATGCCTATAGGACGATGCAATTTGGTTACTTTAAACAGAGGGGACTATAGCGGTAATCACAGTAAGCAGATATACTAAAACACTAGTAGAACTTCTCCACGAGATCACTACACTGCTGCGTGATCGTGTGTCCCTGGAGCCCCAACACCACATCCTGATAAGCCTCTTTTACCTCTGGAGTATTCAAAATCTCCTGATGCTCAGCATACTTAGCCCTCTGAAATTCCGAATAGAATTCCCGCAGCTCTCTGTCACTGCTCACTGCAGAAGACATCATGTTGGCCGTGGTCTGCTTCATTCTGGCTACACTTAGCTTTTGAGCCGCACGAGCTAACACCACTCCCTGCGGCAACTCTCCAATATCAAACAATCGTCCGGTGGAAGAAAGCCAAATCAAAACTGCCAAAGCTGCATTCAACAGAGTCAAAGAGCCGGCCCGCTTGTACTGCGTGGACCAGTAAATATCAGTATCATAGAGGCCAATGCTCTCAAGCGGCCGCATGGTAGACTGATAAACCTCATAAGCCAGCATAGCAGCCATTGTTCCTACAGCCATAAACCTCCATTGCCGGCAGTTTCGCTTATAAGCTACAGTAGATATCAGCACAGCAAGACAATTGCACCCGTATGCAAGTAGGACACCAGGCAGATTGAATATTGCAAATGATTTTGGGTCAGTAGTGCTACACCACTCACAATGCTCTACTGCTGGTCCATGAAGAGAATACAGTTTGCGACCAGCCTGGGATGATAGCCGTTGAATCCATTGGTCTATTTGAGGATCCTCACTCCCGCCAGAGTTGCTCAAAGCTGCTAGCCGGGAGGCAATGATCTCACCACTGGTCTTTATCGTGCTTCTAGTATCCACAAATACATTTCGAGGAGTGTGGTTCAAAACCAGCAGTAATTGGATGGCTCCTGCTATACCGAGGACCCCTATGAGCACTAGAACTTCGGGCTGGAGTGGTCTAGGATTGGATTTGGCTGCTGAACGATACCAGCGCTGCAGTGGATACAGGACCAGGGGGATTAGGAAATATGCTATGCTTTGGATTGAGCGTATGAAGTCGTACACCGTTAGCAGGTCATTCAAGATGCCCATGTTTTATGTATGATGTGGTCTATTTCGAATTTTGCTATGATGATGGATGGAGGAGTCCGAGGCGCGTGGAGCTTTTCACCCGTGATTTTGGGAATAAGCTACAAACCACACCCAATTCAGCCGCACAGCAAAGATCACTATTCAATACATGGAAATGAACCACACAAGCGTCAGAATAAGCATGTTTACAAAAAAAAAAAAAAAAAAGGTTAATAAATATTAGGAAATAAACTTTATGTATATCACATGACCCGGTCACCTGACTTTTAATAACTCGACAGATACTACTAAAAACATCGCTGTTCCTCTCCAACCAACAGCCCCAAAGTGTCCAAAACCGCATGCGGATCCAACAAATGGTATCGAGCTACAGTCATCTTGCTCGGCGGCCCCACAGTAACAGGGAAAATACCTTCCTCTCGCTCCTGCTCTAACAACGCTCTAAACATATCTTCATCAGTGTAATCGTCGCCCAAACAGATCACAAATTCGGGCTCCTCGCCGTGGTCGTAACTTTTCAGAATCCGCTTGACAATCTCGCCTTTATTAAACATTCTCGGCCTTACCTCCACATTTGCCTTGCCAGACATAACCTCCAGCTCGTACTGTTCCGCAACAGTCTCCTCCAAATGCTGTCGCAGATTGGCCGCTTGGAACTCGCCAAATACGGGATCTGCCCGCCGGTAATGCCAGGTCAATGCAGCTTGTTTGTGCTCAATTGTCGCCCCAGACGTACGCTCAGTGTATGACTGAAACACATCATAAACCACCTTCTGCCACGACATGTCAAAGTCTTTGGCAAGATTGGACCAGCGATCTGACCCGGCCTGTCGCAGAAAACAGCCATGCTCAGCACTGAAACCAAGCTTGGAGTTCTCTCCAAGCCACTTGTCTAGGAACTCACTGTCCCGTCCCGAAATGATCCAAACGGTGTTTCGGGGGTCGCTCGTTAGCTTCTGCAATGTCGAATACAGTCTAGAAGACGGAATCGCTGCACTGGGCTCTTTTACTATGGGGGTCAAAGTGCCATCGTAGTCAAACAGAAAGAGCCTCTGCTTGGCACCTTTGTATTCAGTTAACAGCTTGGAAGAGTCCAACATGGGTGTGACGTGAGATCGATCATGCATACTCAAATTGGCCAGCAGCCGGGAAATGAAGGTATCAACCCAATGCTGCACCGTATGCGTAGTCACGTACTCATAGAGTTTGGCCTCTCGCTCCGCGTTAATTTTATTTTGCTTCTCGTCTGCACTCAGGCACTGGTTTATGGCCTCTGCGACCTCTGTGGGGTCCCAAGGATTCACCTGAATGGCCTCGGGCAAGCTCCCAGCAGTACCAGTGAACTCAGAGAGAATAATGGGGTTTTTGGTTTCCTTTTGGCATACCACAAACTCAAGACTAGTGGTGTTCATGCCATCACGAACACTCGTGATGAGCCCTAGATCAGCCACCCGGAGCAGTGCCAGATACTCGTCTCGAGCAATGTGCCGAGGATAGTGGTGCACCGGAGCAAAATGCAGCTTGCCATAAGTACCATTGATCCTCGAGACAAGCTCAGACACTTTTTCGGCAAATCGGTGGCTACCGTACGATGGTGAGGTGACCTGGATAAGTACTACTTTGTCTCTCCATTCGGGGTAATCTCGAAGGAAGAATTCAAATGCCTGGAGTTTTTGCGCAACTCCACGCACTGAGTCGAGCCGGTCTCTGCCTACAATTATTTTCTTATCGGGATAGAGCGCTCTGATGGCCTCGACTTTTTCGTCGACAGACTTGCGGAATGCGTATTCCTCTGTTTGTACAGTGTCGATCCCAATAGGGATAGTTTCGACAGATACGTGGACTCCAAAAGCCGAGACATGATCGGCAGATGATTCCACCCCGAGCAGTCTGGTGGCACTTGAAATGAAGTGACGAGAATAAGCTAGCGATTGGGTAGCCACAAGATTACTGCCCAGAATTCCCTCTAGTAGCTCGACCCGCTTGGCCAGAGCTCGGAAATATTCTGATGACGGGAACGGAGCATGCATAAACATACCCGTGAACACATCAGCCTTTTTCATTCTCAGCATTTGGGGCAGCAGGAACAGGTAGTAGTCGTGGATCCAGATGATGTCCCCAGGCTGGTAAATTTCCAGGATAACATCCCGGTATGCTTCGTTGAGAGCGACATAGTCGTCCCACCATTGTTTTTCACGTCTACCGTCTGTGGCAGCTTCTGGCTGAATATAGTGGAGGATGGGCCATATTGTATTCTCTGCATATTTCCTCCATCTCGCAGACGGAGGAGACGAAGAGGAAGAGTGGGCATCCTCACCGTCTACATTTCCATTATACCAGACAGGGAATGTTTCCAGCCCACTGGCCCTTGTGAATAGGTCCTTGTAGGTAGAACGGTCTTTTTTGTCAACCATATCGCCCTCCTCTCCGGGCCATGCCACCAGTATAGTTTCCCAATCAGTATTCTTGTTGAGATGACCAATTGCGCTGTAGAGAGCACTGTTACCACGACGAGCAATCAGCCGATCGCTGCTACTGTCTCCCTGAACATGATTAGAGTTGATCAGATGGGGGAGATTGGTAGTAGCATGGATGATTCGTCCCGAGGTAGGAACCTTGGTCTTGTCCTTTTCGACAGGAGTCTCCTGTTGCGAAGAGGGTCTAGGGGGAATTGATAGGAATCCTGGGTATTTGGACACGTCAAGTAATGGCCCCAAGAACGGTGTCTTGTGGACGTTTACCGACTCTGTCATTGATGATAAGTTTTATGTGAGAACAATGGCAGCAGCAACAACAACAGCGGTAGTAGCACTGGCGATTCTACAACTAAAGGGGCAAGTGGTAGATGATAAAAGTGTATAATTGTTGGAATAAAAGTGATTTGTGCAAGGGGGAAGGAATAAAGAGGATTTTAAATGTTGTTGTGGAGGAAAAAACGGGAGGAACGGGTTGGTTGGGCAACGACAAAGGCGTGCTTTGAGGTACTAAATATATAGTGGCTGATTAGTGGTCTTATTTAATTAATTAATTAATTATTTTTTTTTTTTTTTTTTTTTTTTTTTTTAT
>JAJLUM010000002.1:0-73093 GCA_030564265.1 Blastobotrys attinorum
AGCCCGCATCCCGAACTCCTTCCAGATGCTTCAAACCGCTGATATACACTTTCAAACCTGTCTTGGATTACAACGGTTCACTAAGTCTATCCTAAAATTTTTGTCTCTCTCGAGATGCGGCTGCGCGCGGCGGGAAGTGGCATAGTATATTGTACGTTCCACGCAACGTGGCATATGGACTATACCGTGATTCACCTGCACCAGTATGTTTTAATCTCTATGGATCAAGCTGGTTTGTTCAAGCCGTGCTAGAACTGGTTGGGATGCTGGAGGTTGAAGTGTTCTTGGGCTTAGTACCAGAAAAAACAAAGATGTCTGAGGTATAGCCTGCAGCTATTCCCGATTTATTAAAAAGCACCAGAGTTGTTTCAGCCCATGTTTTTTATTTTTATTTATTTATTTTTTTTTTTTTTTTTTTTTAATATTATCCAAAGGTATATTTCGGTCGGGGTCTTGGTACTAATGGCGCAGTGGTGAAACTGTGTTCTGTGGTGAATACAGCGAGGTGGGCTTGTAGTTCCACACATATACTATTCTGCTATCTTCTAGATCAAGTACAGCTCCTGGCAGAGCCATGCTTGATCAATTTCTGCTTCTAGTAGGAATGGCTGTGCTGAGCATAAATGGTTTACCCAAAATAATTAATAATCATATCTACAGATAACTGCCTGTAGTCAAGATAGCCGTTCCAAGATAGTCTAAGGTCGCTGGCAAACTACCTGCGAACTCACTCCACAGTCGCTGGTAATCCACCCTCAGCTCATTCAGCAAGAATGATGTGTGTGCATTTTTATTTCTTTCTGATATATATGGATTTATACCACAAGAAACCACCAGAGGTATAATGGATCCTACCCCGTCAAGAGAGGCCGCAGTTAATAGATTAATTTTTAATGAGGCTTTGCTACAAAGAGCCGCACGCGCCGCACATCGGATATGCGATCGATTTAAGCAGAAAATTCCAAAGAAATAAAATATTGAATGAACCAGCACATCCATTCAAATTGTACCAGAAAGAGGTATACCACAAGACTCACCCTCAAAAATCCCATACCAAGCCATCAGTATGCCGCATCCCCACGACGCCTGATGCTCATTGCTTGTTGCTCTCTTTTCGCGGCTCGTACCTACAACCTCTGCCCGGCCGAGATCTCAAAACCCCACCCAGCACAATAAAATCCTGAAAAATACAGACGACACGTAAGTCCCACCACCACCTGTTTCCTTCCTCACCAGATACACCACAATGGCTCCACAAACACCACAGCAACGACGAGCTAACCAGCGGTACGCCAAAAAAGAGGAATTAAAAAAGGGCAAAAACCTCTCCAACTTGGCACCTAAAACCAAGGAAAAGAGCCCTATCAGCACTACATGGCTCAGTATGTATTCGTACAAGAAGACACACACACACACACTATACTAACATTTATTTTTTTTTTTCCTAGTGGTGATGGCCTTTTTGGTTCTTGGAGGAGGGGTAATTGAAGTATTGAGACTGCTAGGTATCTTTTGAATGGATTAGAACAATATATTAGAAAATAAATTATTAGGACGTATAGAAAAAACCCAGTCCCTCGCTGTCAATAAAGGTTAGTAGTTAGCACCCAGTCCAGAACGCTTAGAAGAGGACTTGTGTACAAGGCCCTGGTTATACTGTTTCTCCAGTGCTTTCGATGTCGACTCGTGATCGCTAGACAGTTTAGTTGTAATCTTGATGTCTGATCCCGCAGAGGACTTTTTGGCACCCATGAGCCGCAGGAACTTGTTTTGTTGTTCCGAATCCAAGCCGTCCACAGCAATCTCAGTTTTTGGAGTCTCTTTTGGTTGTTTATCCTGCTGCTTTTTGTCTTTATTGCCTTCCTTTTCCTTTTTGTGTTTCTTTTCTTCTTTCTCCCTTTTGTGCTTCTTCTCGTCCTTCTCCTTCTTGTGCCTCTTCTCTCCCTTCTCCTTCTTGTGCTTCTTCTCTTCTTTCTCCTTCTTGTGCTTCTTCTCTTTTTTGTCTCCGGTGCCCTCAATTTGCCCATACGCCTCCAAATTCTTACTCAACTTTCTCGCATCCTTCTTCTTTCGACTCTTGGATTCATCTTTCTGCACCTTGTCTTTAGACTTTCTCCGTTCTTTCTTAGTTTTCAATTCCCCCTCATGCTTTCTATTGCTCTCGGATATCTCCAATCCCTTAGAAGCAGTCTTTGCCATATTTATTATGACCTATGCGTAGCTCAAAGTAATTAGGGAAAATTTGTCGTCGCATAGTAAATTGAAATTTTTATTTTTTTATTTTTTTTTTTGGCTGCTCTGTCAAGGAGCGCCGCACCCTATTATATTACATAACACTAAGCGGGGAACTTACTCATCAACCGCGAGCCAATCACAGTTAGTCCTTTTCAACAAAACTTTTCGTTGGTCCCAATTAGACACACGCTTTTTTGCCCTCTTTTTTTTTTTTTTCTACTCCAACCACCAAAAGGCACAAAAAAAAAAAGATGCTACGAACAGTAAGACCCGTGGTCAATGCTCCAAAAGCTCTACCACGAGTCCTCTTCGGTAGAGGAATTCAAACTTTCGACAAACTAGACTCAGACATCAACATTACACAGAGTGGTAAGACCCTTATCGCGCAAGGATCTGGTGGTCGATCCTCACGAACTGGATACACCGCTACTGTCTTCGGTGCCAATGGCTACCTTGGAAGCCATCTAGTCTCAAAACTTGCCAAACACGGTACCACCACTGTCGTACCGTTCCGAGAAGAGTTGACAAAGCGACATTTGAAGGTTTGCGGTGATTTGGGCGTAGTCAACTTTGTAGAATTCGACCTCCGAAACGTTAAGTCCATTGAGGACTCTGTAAAACACTCTGACATCGTCGTTAACCTGATTGGCAGAGAATATGAAACCAAAAATTTCAAATACGACCAAGTGCATGTTGAAGGTGCTCGACGAATCGCCGAGGCTGTCAAGAAATACAACGTTTCTCGAATGATTCACGTATCCTCCCATAGTGCCGATGTTAACTCTACATCTGATTTTTACCGAACTAAAGCATTAGGTGAAGAAGCAGTACGAGAAATCGTACCAGATGCTACCATCGTACGACCAGGTCCAATCTTTGGTCGAGGCGACAAGTTCCTCAACGAAATCGCTACCTATCCATTCATGTTGACCTGCAATCACAACCAAGAGAAGCTGAGACCAGTACACGTGGTCGACGTTGCTCGAGCATTGGAGATTATGGCATATAATGACGAGACTGCTGGCAAGACATATGAACTATATGGACCAAAGGAGTACACCATGGCACAAATTGTCAAGCTTGTTGAAGATGGAACTTTCAAGGATGTCAAGCAATTTAACTTGCCAAAGAAGCTTTACAAGTTTATTGCTGACTTGCAGCAAAACATTTATTGGCCAACTACATGCCCAGATCAGATTGAACGAATGTATATCGACCAAGTCGTAAGTGAACAAGGTGTTGAAGGCTTTGACCAGCTCGGTATCAAACCACAGTTGATTGAAGATCATGCCACATCAATTGTTCGACATCACCGATCCTACATTACTATGCGGGAGAATTACGAGTCTGATGTCAAGCGACGAAAGGAGCGGGAGTTTGTACGAATCATTCATTAGTGTAGTTTTTTTTAGTAATAAGATATATTTCTACTAGATCTACATGTATCAGCTGAGTTTTCTATTTAGCTATTCCCCTAGTTTCAATATGCAGAGCTTGCTTTATACATCTGCTTATCTCTTCCTTTGCTCACTAAGGGTGGTGACAACTCCTCTTGCCCACAAAGCCTGTCGGCCGAATCGGATTGCTTTCCTCCTTGGAGGCGAGAGAGTCTCTGATACCGCCCAACACTGATAAACTAAAAACGTGCATAAATGGAGCGCAAATTGCACTTTTCTTTATTTCGGTCGCAACACACCCACTAGTCTTCAGCTATCATCTCTTTGGTATTTTTGAACTTCTAAAGCTATTGCTTTAAATGAAGCACTGGGCTGATTGTCCATACCAACGTTTCTTTGACCAAGAGGCCCAGAAACGAGCAAGTTCCAACCAAGGGGCAGAATCTCCGGAAACCATTGAGGGCAAACCACAAACTACCAAATCTGATACCGTGCAGACAACCTGCAACGACGAAATAATCACCTCTGACAACAATATAGCCTCATCGAAAGATTTTGCTGGATCTTCATCAATGGACAAAGATGATGCGATGGTGACAAACTTGAAGGACGGTACTGGAGATGACTACCATGCCATATTTGATGAGCCAGAGGACATCGAGATTGCTGAAGCAATGCAAGGGAGTCTCAGACCTAAGTTGAAAGTGTGTACGAGGTATATGGGGGGATTGTGATATAACGTGAGAAAGAGCTTTTGCATTCGTGTTGGTCTGATGGTTCACAATGGGGAAAACGAGCCCTGTTTTTATAAGTGCCAGCATTCTCTTAGCATATATATATATATATATATATATATATAGAAGTCTATATAGGTACACTGAATAAATTAGAAACTATTGTTGCGGATATGGAGGATGCGCTGGCTGGTGCTGGGGCTGGGGATAAGCCGCTTGATGGTGCGGCTGGTGCGGCTGAGATTGCATTTGCATTTGCATGTGCGGCGGTCCCGCAGGAGATCCAGCTGGTGGCAGGGCAGATGGAGAAGACACTTGCTGTTGCTGCTGGTGATAGTACATTTGTTGGTGGGGTGGTGCCTGGTATGGGGGGTACTGTTGGTGTGGTTGTGGTAGTGCATGTTGGTGGATTGGTACTTGAACCTGCTGTACTGGTGCCTGCGACTGTGGTGAATACGGGTACTGGCCATTCTGCCGTGCCTGATCATAATTAGGAGGTATCGGCAGACCATTTTCTCTGAACCAAGTTGCAGGAGGCATGGCCGGGTGCTGCTGGTGGCCCTGGGCATATTGCTGATGCTGTTGCGGGAAATGTTGAGCTTGTGGGCCATACCCAGCTCCACCATACGGAGGCTGGGTATATCCAGCCATTGGATGCTGTTGCTGTTGCTGCTGATACTGAAATGGCATAGCAGGCCGATATGACTGTTGGTGTGAAGGAGAAGAATATTGATAAGGCGGTGCCTGCTGCTGGACCATGGGCTGGTACATATGTCCTTGTTGTGGCATCTGCTGCTGGTGTGGGTGATACTGATACTGCTGGTATTGTCGCTGGAGCTGGTATTGTCGCTGAAGTTTGGGGATCTTCAAGGTAACCATCATCGTCTGTCCATGAATACCGACCGGCCTGTCATTATCACCGATCTCAACAAAATGAGTGTCCTCATCTTGGCCCCGAAGCCGTCGACTTCTACGAATACTACTGCTGCTATTACTGCCCCCAGCCATATAGCTGGTGGGGTCCCCATCTTCTTCCTCATCTTCCTCGTCATCTCCACCACCATACCCTCGGAATGCTCCAGATTCGTAGGGATTGTAATCCTCTTCGCGGGGCTCAGGAACGTCATTGTCGTCTCCATCTTCGTCAAAGTCATCTCCATCTTCGTCGTCCTCTCCGTTTCTAGACATATCATAATTGACTCGCCTTTTACCACGGCCACCTCTAGTTCTGCCAGAATAAGCACCTTCACCGCGCAAAGCTGCATCAGCTTCTTCTTTCACTTTGCGAGCTTTTTCCTCTTTCTTTCGCCGCTTTTCTCGACGAACCTCCATTTCATCAATATCGACTAAGATTTGCTCCAACTCTTTGACCAACTGATTATCCTTATCCTGGGATTGCACTTGTTGGATCAAATTCTCTATTGATGGCTGATCGTCTGCAACACTCTCCCACGCGACATTCCGTAGATATGGGTTTGTGCATTTGTATATACGGAACGCAGTGTCGTTATGGCCCTGGATCATGTAGTAACTATCAGACCCGAGTTTCCCAATCGGCAGAATAGGGTTGGCCATGTCCTTCGGACTCTCAGAGCCCTCCTGCTCATCGTCGTCGCCACTGCTATTGCCATGGTCATCTCGAACATAGCGATCCAGCGGCCCTCGCTTTGGAGCATTCGGATTTGACTGCTTTTCTGACGCGACTTCTCGAATCTGCTCGTTGTTGACCAACGCCCAGTTGGCGCACTGTTTCAGAAAGGTGATTCTCCCCTTCCAATCTAAAGAATTGACGCAGTTTCGATCCTTAACTCGAATGCTAACCCAATCAGGTAGAGTTCCATAAGCTTGAATTAGAGAGTTTATCTCCTCCATGGCTCTGCCATACTTGCCTGGTTCGATCATTTTCTTTCGAGCCAGCGCTAGCGACATTAGCCTACACATGAGGCTTTCTGTAGTCTCGTCAAGCCCGTCTGGCTGTTTTGCACCTTCTTCAAGATCCTGTGGGCCGACATTGGGGACCCCTTCAAAGAATCCATCAAACTGAGCTCTGAAGGCCACTAGAAACGCAATATCCGCATGAGTGTTACTATCACCGGTCACTACTGGCTGCTCGTTGGTCAATTCCTTGTCATCAGTCCATGGCAGATCCTCTGCAAGTAAGGGAGGGCCCCTGTTTTTCTTTCGTGGCTTGGAAGCAGGTTTCTGCACTTTTGGAGGGACTTTTAGTTTGATCTTTAGGTTCTGCCTTTTTGCAATTGATTCCTCTATTGTTGCCTGTCTGCGTTTTCCATTTGATTTTGGTTCTGGCTCCACGTCGGGAGAGTGTGTGTCATTGTTATTTTCATTAGATACAGGGCTTTCTTTGGTGTCGCTCTCTAAACTATTGCTATCCTCATTCTTATTTGCATTGGTAACCCCACTTTCGTCTTGCTCCTTGTCGCAGCTTGAATCAGCAGATTTAGATTCCCCATGTGCTTTTGAATCTTCATCTATGCCATTAGATCCGGTCTGATCTCCACTACTTCCATCTGTAATGGGATCAACCGTTTGTGCAGGTTTTGCAGGTTCTTCTACGGCTCCTCTGTCTTTTCCCAGTTGGCCATCATTCTGAGAAGAATGTCCAGGAGCTGTCTCAACAGGGCTGGAGTTTTGAGGCTCTTTTACCTCCACGTGTGACTCTCCAGGATCACTGGCCTTGCTCTGATTCTCTGTTTCTGACATTGTTCAGGTGAGAATCAAAAACTACAAGCACTTCAAAATCGAGTTTTTGCCAATTTTTTTTTTTTTTCTTTCTGTGGTTGTGGAGTTTCGCGTCGTAAGGAAAAAATAAAATATATGCTTAGGCCTGGAAAAAGAGAAAGGAAAGAAATATAATGAATGTCTGAGTGAAGAGCTGCTGGTATCACGCTGTTGTTCCCTTATTTCGACGCAAAGGAATCTAGTTGCTTAATACCGGTTATGCGCGTGAGTCCTCAGACTCTCTGCGACGGTCTATCAACTTACGTTTTGGGCCATAAGCACTCGATTACTTAGGGCGGTCGACTGTTGGAGGATCCACGTAAGTCGCAATAGTGAATAGGCCAATTTAGCCAAAACAGAGTTCAAATTGAGTTTGGAGCTCAATTTCGAGTTGACAAAACAGAAGAGATATGTGGGAAGGAGAGGGAAAGGGTGCATTCATTACTAAAATACGCCGCACGTGACTCGGTTCTGTGGGTTTTTGGAGCTCTGAGTGGGCCTGGAGATTGGTGATTCTTATGATAGGCTATTTTTATATATTTGAAGACTGTTTTTGGTGTATCGTGAATGGTAATGTTGCACTTTAGAGTATAGCGATGCGTCGTGCGGCTCGGTTAGGCACCGGAATAGCGATTGATACCGCGAAACAAGATCAGAGATATGACGCTTGGGCGATAAAAGCATGGAATATAGGCCCCCTCTAAAGAATTAGCTGTATATAAGTCCAAGGAATCCCCGATAAAAGAATCCAAGAATCAATAGACACAAGAATAAATTAGACCCGATAGTCAATATAACTCAAGAACCAATGGAACCCAAGAACCAACATAAAGACACAGACCAAGACACAGGCCACCAACTCAAAATATCAATCCAACATCTAATACAATTATTCGATACAATTACTGGATACAAACCACTACATTACTTAAATACTCAATGGAGTCGAAGGATTGGTGGAGGAAGGAGCCCCAAATTGCTGGACGCCCTTTGGCTTCTTGCCCAACAAGGCCAATGGCACAATACCAGAAACATGCATATCTGGACCGTAAATCTCCATCGGCAAGTCAAGCTCCTCACCAGCATTCTTGATCAACCGCAGACCCTCTTGCCAGTTTGGACCACCACGTCGAATGTAGATTCGCACCTTGTGCTGATGCAATGCACTTTTGAAGTCCCGGAATGCTCGAATGATTCCCTTGAAAGTGGACCCAACCTGAGTGAAATTGGCAATACCACCACCAATAAATAATACCTTGCCCTCAGCAACAGGCTCGCCTCGGGTCATCAAGTCCAAAACAGTCTTGGCGTATTCATAGGTCTGGGTCTCGTTTGGAGCACCGGAGTACTCACCATAGTTTGCCAGCTCGTTGGCATATCCAGCAGAGGCGATTGCATCAGCATAGACCACAGAAGCACCACCACCGGCAACAAGAGTCCAGATTCGGCCCTTGGAGTTCAACACAGTCAACTTCAATGAAGCACCAGTCTTGGCGTCCAACTCAGCAATATATGCCTCTTCCTTGGTCAACTCTCGACCGAATGGAGCTGGGAACGACATTGGTGGGCCAGCATCGACATTAGTCTTGGCCTTGGAGTCTTGCGAGGCAGAGATCACCTGACCAAGAGCGGCTGGAGATCGAGCAATGGCCCATTTTGGTCCACACTCAAATTCAGCGGTTTGATCCAACTTACCAGCCAAATCCAAGTATTGCACCTCAACACCGTTAGCAGTTGGGATAACAACCAACGGGTTGATTTCGAGATAGGTGAATTGCAGTTCAACGTACACAGCATACAATCGGTTGACAAAATCAACCAAAGTTTGGTGTTGAGATTCTGGGCACTTGCTGAACAAGCTTGAAATCAATGTTTCGTTTGATGGATATTCGTTTTCGATATCCACTGGGATCAACACCTTAGAGGCCTTGGAATCGACGTCACCAACGTCGACACCACCTTCGTGATAGAACAAGATCCAGTCACCTTCTCTTACAGAGTGGATGTTGATGTAGTATTCGTGTTCTTGCTCGTGAGGAACAAATGGTTCCACCAAGAAGGTACGCAAGATGCCCTCGACATGTTCTACTTGGATCGACTTTGCGGCTCTTTCAGCGATCCACTGCTTACACTCGTCCCAGGTTTTGTTGAGGGCCAGCAAGCCCAATTTACCTCGTCGTTTGATCAATTGATCTGGTTTGGCAACAAACTTGGCCCCTGGGCTTGTCAACCATGGGTAGGTTTCTTCGGCTTCTTTGAACACCTTTTCGACTGAATCTGCTGATTCAAACGACAAAGAGGCTAGCTTTGGAGTTGTGGCTTGGAATGAGGTGGTAGGTTCTGATTTGCTCCATACTGGGGATCTAGGAAGGTAGTAGGACAAGAGAGCCTTACCATCAGCTTCATGAATTGATTTGGCAGACATTTTTTAGCAAATAATTCTTTGTGTATTTAAGAAATAAAAGGTGGATGAGGAAAAGAAAGAAAGAGAGGAAGAGGAGTGGAAAAACCAAGGAGTGAAAATTTAAGGAGAGCAGGGTCAGTCACTTTTTTTGCACACCGCACACCATATTCCGGTCTGCTTGAGGGAACAAGCTGGGTTAGGGCCCTGGTTAGTTGTTGGGATGTTGGAAATTATTGGGAATTCGAGCGGGGCAATTGCTTGTTGGGGGGGAAAAAAAAAATTATAAGGTGAGATTTTCCGCTTACGTTAGGATAGGCTAAGCAGAAACAAAAAATGGGCTGTTCTTTGCAGGTCACGTGGAAGTCACGAGAAGTCTGGTCATGTGACTTGGAGCAGTTACCCGGGGGTCTATTCCGAAAAAAAAAAACACGTCCAAAAAAGCATCAATTTCCCAATTTATTATCACCACACGACACGCGAAGCATACACGAACAGTTTTGGTGGAGGTGATATATTAGCTCCCTCGAGCTTGGTAAAAAAAAAAAAAAAATTCACCAGCGCAACGAAGCAGACTACGTAGAAGCAAGAAGAACAGTGGAAAAAAAAGATAGATATGCATATTAAACGAATTGTAATCCAAGGATTCAAGTCGTACAAGAATCAAACAATAGCAGGGCCATTCTCTAAGCGCCATAATGTTGTTGGTATGTTAAGCGCCAAATCATTGAGCTACTAAATCAGTAAAACTTGTTCACATTTACCTAAATAGCTCATCTACTCCATGCAAAACTTATCAAGACAATACTAACCACCTAAATAGTTGGCAGAAACGGATCCGGTAAGAGCAACTTCTTCGCCGCAATCAGATTCGTCCTAGGCGACGCGTTCAAGACGCTAGGAAAAGACGACAGAACACAGCTTCTTCACGATGGAGCTGGAACCTCAGTAATGAGTGCTTACGTAGAAATCGTCTTTGACAACTCTGATGGCAGAATGCTCGGCCGTGGCGAAGAAGTCGTAGTGCGTAGAACAGTAGGGCTCAAAAAGGACGAGTACTCTGTAGACAAGAAGAGCTCCAGCAAACAAGAAGTCGCAAATCTATTGGAAACTGCAGGATTCTCCCCGTCAAACCCCTACTATATCGTGCCTCAGGGTCGTGTTACCTCGTTAACCAATGCCAGAGACGCCGAGCGGCTAAAGTTGCTGAAAGAAGTCGCAGGCACAGAGGTCTATGAAAACAAGCGTACCAGGTCTCTAGCTGTAATGGCTGAAACCCAGACAAAGCGTGAGCAAATCGACGAGTCTCTTACAAGCATTCGGGGCCAAATGGACGAACTGGAACAAGAGACCAGAGTCCTTAAAGATTTCCAAGAAAAAGACCGCGAAAAGAAATGTCTTGACTATACCATCTTGCACCGTGAATTGACTGATATCAATTCACGACTGGAAGCAATTGAATCAGAAATGACCGATGGCGCAGAAAACAACACTGCTCAGACGGAGCGACTCTACGAGCTCGAAGAGCAGGCAAATCAGATCGAGAACTCCATCGCCGAGCTGAAAGAACAGAGCCAATCCGTAGAATTCGAAAAACGTCAGGCTGAAGATGACCTGGAGCAATTGATTTCTGAACATGCTCGCACAGACATGGAAGCTGCAGACTACCAATCGACTAAGAGTACGGCCCGTCAGGACCGTAAAACAGCAGAAACCGAGCTGAAACGAATCCACAAGGAGATAGACTCTAAGTCAAAAGAACTCAGTTCTAGCGTTGAAACATACAATCAACTCAAGCAAGAGGAGTCAGACTTGAAGTCCCAGTTAAGCAAACTGACCACACGAAAAAACCACTTGCAAGTCAAGCAAGGCCGTAGTGCTCAATTCAAAACCAAAAAGGAGCATGATGCCTGGCACACTCAAGAAGTTCAGTCGTTGCAACAGGCAATCAGTAACCGTTCTCAAGCAATCCAGAACACCTCCAGTGACATTGAGGATCTCAAAGTACAGATCGAGGAGACAGAAAGGCTCTCCACCGATCTTCAGCAAAAAATGAACTCGTTAAACAGCTCCAAGCGGGAAGTACGCCAACAAGAAGCCGACTTCAACCGCAGGGAAATCGAGCTCAACGACGAAAAGAAGGCCCTGTGGCGGGACCAAAACAGCTGCCAATCAAGGCTAGAAACTGCCCGCAACAACTTCAAAGTCGCAGAGCAGAAGCTTAGTGAGACAATGGCTCGTGAAATGAGTCTGGGCTTGAAAAGTGTAGACCGAATTGCCAAGCGAATGAATCTCGACGGTGTTCATGGAACCATCGCCGAGCTGATTGCATTCGACGACAAGTATAAAATCGCTGTAGAGGTCACTGCTGGGACCTCTCTGTTCCATGTAGTTGTAGATAACGACGAGACTGCATCGGTAATGATGGAAGAACTGAAACGAGAACAAGGTGGAAGAGTCACATTTGTACCCCTGAACAGACTGAATCAGTTCGATGATGCCAACTTCCCTCAAGCGGATGGCATTATTCCATTGATTCACAAGCTGAAGTTCAATGATCAGTATAGAAACGTGGTCATGCAAGTGTTTGGCAAAGCAATGGTCTGCAAGACTTTAGACATTGGCCAGCAGGTGGCTCAACCAAATGGGTTCAATGCAATTACTCTGCAAGGAGACCGGCTCGATAACCAAGGTGTCTTGACCGGTGGATACACTGACACCAGAAAGAGCCGTTTCGATGCCTCTCGGCGACTGAAAACAGCTCGAAAAGAAGTCGAGGAACGAGAAGCCGAATACGCCGATCTTAACAAACAAGTCCAACACAAGGATCAAGAGATCACTGTGTTGTTGAACGAAAAGAGCAAGTTCATGAGCCAGCATGCTACTGGCATGAGCAATGCTGAAACAGTGTTGCACGAAATCAACTCCAACAGCAGACACCAACAACAGCTCATCTCTTTACGGGATCAAAAACTGCAAGATTTGGAAGATAAGAATGCCGATCTGGCAACTCTGAGTGAACAATTGGAATCTCACCAAGCAGATTTAGCAGCTGGTTTCAACAAAAACTTGAACTCATCCGAGCAGCAAGAACTAGATCAGGCTCGACAGCTTATTCCAGGCTTGCAATCTCAACTCAATGAATTGACTGGTCGTGTGGCGGATGCTGCAGCTGATAAGTCAAACCTGGAATTCACACTCAATGAAAACTTGATCCCTCAGCGATCCACTCTTCAGACCCGTATCTCTGAAATTGAAGACAATTCTTTGGATTCTGATAGGGAACAAGAATTGAAACGCAAAGTTGAATCTTTGGAGCAGGCTAAGACCAAGGCTTCTCAAAATGTAGATTCTCATGTTCAAGAAATCGAGGACATTGAAAAGCAAGTGGCCAGGCGAGAGGAACAACTAGCTGCAATCCAAGACGAGCAATTGACTGTTGGTCGTGAACTGGAACGGCAACGAAAGAGAATGGATTCTAGAATGGCTCGTAAAGCAGAATTTGCTCAGCGAAAGGAGTCAGTAAACTCCAAGATCCGTGAACTGGGTGTTATTCCAGAAGACGCCTGGGGCAAATTTGATAGAATGACATCTAACGACATTGTGGCCCGAAATCGAGAACTGGGTGAAGAACTCAAGGGCTATTCTTATGTTAACAAGAAGGCCCTTGAACAGTACAACAACTTCAAAGAGAAGCGAGATGAATTGGAGAAACGGCGACAAGATTTGGTCAACTCGGAGGAGTCAATCACCGAGTTGATTGATACACTGGACCAGCGGAAAGATGAGGCGATAACCCAAACTTTCCGTCGGGTCTCGAAGAGTTTTTCTGAGGTATTCAAGAAGCTAGTGCCCGCTGGTAGTGGCAAATTGATCATGCAGAGAAGAAGTGATGACCCGTCATCGCAACAATCGCAGACACAAACGCAGATGGCAGATGGCACCGCAATTGAGAATTATACTGGTGTTTCCATTGCAGTCTCCTTCAATTCGCAAGCTGACGAACAACTGCGAATTGAGCAGTTGTCTGGTGGGCAAAAATCGCTGTGTGCATTGGCGTTGATCTTTGCCATTCAAATGTGTGACCCTGCGCCGTTCTATTTATTCGATGAGGTTGATGCTAATCTTGATACGCAATATCGAACTGCAGTCGCTGATATGATCAAGGAGCTGTCTCAATCGGGCCAATTTATTTGTACCACGTTCCGACCAGAGATGGTTGAAGTTGCCACAGGATTCTACGGAGTATCATTTAAAGACTCAATGTCTTCAATCGCGCAGATTACTAGGGAGCAAGCTGCACAGTTTATTGAAGGGGCTAGTCGTATGTAATTACTAATTTATTGCTATGTTCGTTACAGTGGAAATTTGTCTCACTTCTGGATCACTTTTAGGACAGAAGTTTCAGCCCCAGTCTAGAACCGGAGTCTGAGATTGTGCTTGACCAGACAGGTGGCCAACAGAGCCATAAGACTGTTGTTCAACGCCAACATGGCCAAATCTCCTCCAACCTCACCGCCGAGATACTTGGAGAAGAAACCCTTGAGCTTGGCCCAGACACCAGTCCTGCCAGCAACGTTTTGAACCAATGCAGATGCAAAGAAGATCTCAATAGACCGTTGGCCCAAACAGCTTAGTACATGCTGAACTGCAGCTGGTAAGTAAGGCACCAATGCGTAGATAAGAGACTGTTTCAAGACACTATAACCACCGGTGATAAACACAAAGCTTGTGGTCCAGAATGGCTTAGAAACTGGGAAGAACTTAGGCAGAACCTTAGAAAGGATAGTACCGAGGGCAATGGCCCCACCACCTACACGTAAAGATTCCAGCCATTCTGGCTGCACTATTTCGTAATAAGCACCAAACCACATATTGACAGCAGTGCCTAGGGCACCTAACAGCCCTTCAGGGTCATAGTCTGGTCGGTAGGTCTTGTCACCTAGCAGCAGTTTGTCGATTCTGCTCTGAGCAGTACCGTCAGTGGACTCAAAAGGCGCCCAAGGGTTTCTGGCTAGCCCAACAGTCAAAGCCAGATACAGAGCACTGACACCCATTTGGTATCGCGGACAACTAGAAGGCAACGAGTTTAGTATCAAGCTGGCCAATCCAGTTCGTTGCAAGACGCCTACTGGTCGTGGTTTAAAGTCTTTGCCCTGTCTGATAATGTTCAATGAGTTGTATACCAGACCCAGACCGACCAATGTGACGCTACGCTTAGGGGACATTGGGGACATTCCTGCCAGAAAAGCAAAGTGGGGGAATACTGTGTCTGCGTACGTGATTGAGTAGTCTTGGACGTCGGCATGAGCAAACACATTGAGATCACTGAGGTTGACAGTCTCCATTTCGAGGACCGTCAATCCCCGAGCGACGTCTCTATTGATATCTCTCATGGTGGGTGTTCAGGTAGTAAGGTTCTAGTAGTAAGGTTTAGGTAGTGGAAAACCTAGTAGTAATGTCCTGGTGGTGGATGCTACGCGAGAGAGTTCCTTTTCTTCAGTGGGGTGTAAAAGATGAACAAGCTAATGTTCAAGTAGTGGATGTTACGTTGGAGAAATCCAATCATAGGAAAGGTGAAGGTCAGCTTGATCACCCCACTAGCAGACCTAAATTTCTCCCCCCACGAAGTACGGGTTGGTTGCCCGGGCGACGGAAATATTCCGTGTGCCGTAACGAAAAAAGGATTTCCGTGCCGGACCCAGCCAGATTTTACACTTTCCTAACTTTACCGGGATAGTGCAATTTCCTCTCTATCTCTTGTGGAACAGTAGACCGTGTGGAACATTAGTGCAGAATCAGTAGACCGTGGGACTCCCTAGTACAGAATAAGGAGACTCACTAACACGGGGAGAATCAGCACAGACCCACTAGTGCAGAACAAGTAGAGCGTGAGACTCACTAGAACAGCCCACTATGGGAAGACGCAGTCAGCTAGTGGAGGAGCACACCAGCAGAGTCGGTCGAGCCAACAAGTCCGAGTTCAAGGTCGCCTGCAATTACTGCCGTAAGAATGGTGAAGAGACCCATTTTGTTTCGCGTACGGATGCGGTGCTGAGGCACCTCAAGGTATGTAAGTATTACGATGGAGACCTGCCGACCATGGTCCTCCAACCCAGGAGCAGCCACCCCGAGCTGGCTGCCTCAATGGCTCCTCTGGGTTCGATGGCACCTTCTACTGGGCAAGGATCTACGTCAATGGCATCTTCGATGGCTCCGGAAGTAGGCAATGAACCTTCTGGACCTCGATCGTATATTCCAGCAAAGCGTGCTTTCGACACTACAAGTCCTAGCACCAACAACAAACTCACTCCAGCTTGGATAACCAACTTTGAGCGTAAACTCCTACGAGCATTTGTGTCGACAGGAACCTCTTTCAATGCTATCGACGACAAATGCTTCCGCGAGCTGCTCGAGAGTATCAGCCCTCAACTGGGCACATATCCACATCTCGTGCCCAGCAAGGCTGACCTAAACAGAATCCTGCATGAGACCGACCAGTCTCTCAAGCGGGAAATCACCAAAGATCTCGCAATCTGTAAGAGACTGACACTAACTGTCGACACCTGGATGAACTCGGCCGACAGATACACTCTGGCATACGTTCTTCAGACCCCCAGCTTCAAGAGCTACGCGTGGGAGTGGAACGACGTGACTTTCGAAAGACATTCAAACAAGAATATCGCCCATGTGGTGAACAAGAACCCAGACCTGGCCGATAAGGTGGTCGGGGTGGTGGTCACTCGTGCGGCTGCCAAACACATCTCCGAAGAGGCTAATATTCGCCAGAACTTGGCCCACCGGCTTTTACTGCTTTCTTGTTACGACCAAGAGCTGACTTACATGGTGGGAGATTGTTTAAGCTCGCAGCAGGGGATCAAGGACACTATAAACCTGGCTAACAGAATTGTCCAGTTTTTCCAAGACAAGCAGCGGCTTTCAGTGCTGCACGAGTTTTTGGCTGAGCGCAATATGGCCCAGCAGGAGTTTCAGGGAGCGATCAATACAGAATGGATCACTGCCAATTTATCGCTGAAACTTTTAATTACGGCTCAGGAACAAGTCCGACAAGCCTTGGACTTTATATCGGGTGCGGCACAGCTGGATTCTCACACCCGACAAGTGGCACAAGAGCTCCGCAATGGCGCGGATTCAGGCTCGTCCTTCTGGCTGGCATTGGAAGGGGTTCACGAACTGATTGCTGCAATGGCAGAATACCAGGCTCTGGCAGATGCTGAGCACGGTGCCAGGCTAAGGATGGTCCTTCCTGCGGCATATCGCATCTGGACCGCTCTCGATAGGTCCTTGCTCGACAATGTGGAGCAGATCAAGGCAATGATGAACCAAAGGATTGCGACGTGGGATGTCGACTTGTTAGTGACTGCTACAGTGCTTGATCCAAGTATTCGACGAACATTATTCAATGATAATGTTGTGAGTACAAAAATGTTGATGGATAATTGTCGGGATCTATATAAGCGGTTCTTCCCAGCTTCAGCCGCACAGCCTGAGGCGATTGGCGACCTGACGGTTTCGTTTTCCAAGTACCTTAGTGGGAATGAATGGCCATTCAACGATCAGTCGGTCAGTGGGAGGTCATTATTGTCGTTCTACTGGCCGTCGCTCATCAAGCACGATCATTCGCGGCTTGCAGATTTGGGGGTGCGGCTGGAGTCGTGTGTGGTTAGTCCTGTGGACACCGATCAGTTGTTTTCAGACATGGGTTATATCCACTCTGCGCTGCGATCGACAAAGACTGTTGTAGTTGGTGACCGTGGTGATCGTGATGGTAGTGGTGGTGGTGATCGTGGTGATCGTGAAGATGGTGTTACTGACCCGACCCATACGGACCACGATGGATCAAGTGGTAGAGGCGGAAAAAGAATTAATAATGGCGATGAGAGTGCAATCTATGTTGAGGGAGAGATGAGTTCTGGGAGAGATCATGATCGGGTCAAGGACCAACGAGACCTGTGCGCCCTGTTGGACATTTGTCTGCTGGAGTCGACTTTTAATTCTATCACTTCCTCAGTAAAGCATATACGCCAGACGGGACCTGAGATGAAGTTTGAAACGTTATTTGAAGGGGCCTCTCATGGGCCGAGTCATGTTACTAATCTGGATGCTCCGTTAGTGGAGTATCAATAGCGAACGAGCGATTCTAGAGCTGCTAGATAGATTTATTTATTCAAAACCTTTTCTTTACCCCCTTCTTTGGTACACTTGTGCTAAACCCTGAGCCTGAAACACTAAGTATTTAGAGCTCTTTCTTGATGTGCTATTTGCTGAGCTTTAACGAAAACTCTAACTATCCAAGATGCAACGCCATATATGCGGATCACACTTCAAGAACGCGGATCGTGGCATTAACACAGTTTTGAGGTGCATCTTGTTTACTGTTGTAATACGCCAGTACACCATTCGCATTGCATACATACCATTGGTCCACCCTGGAATTGAATCCAACCTGGCCGTAGCTTGCCTTGAAGCCATCAGTCGACTCCTCGACATTAGAAGTGAATTTTATTATCCCTCCGTTGTCGACGTCGACAAGGGCATATTTGCTGATGCCGCCGTCATCAATCATCAGTTTTGGCCCATAAAAACTTGCCTTGCTGAAATCACTCTTGTTGTTTGTAGCCTGTAGCTCAAAATCCTTAGTTTGAGGGTCCAGTAGTACAAGCTTCATGAGCGTGTCATCTTCGATTGATTGGGAATCCGTTGAAGACTCCAATTTAAAAGGCCCCTCGAAGCTAAATGCAGATGTCAGAGCTGCAAACGAAATCGCATATATTAACTTCATCTTTCACACCGCTATTACCGAAATGGAAATTGTGGATGTTACTTGATTTATATAGTGCACTTGATTTAATGCGCGGGGTCCATGCAGGGTCCATAGAGTGGCTATTGTGAAATGTCCCGAATCCTGGGGCGGGAGTCATGTGAGATGGAGTCTAGTAAAAGGCCAGTGTTGAAATGTTGATCAGTCTGAATTCAGAAGTTGTTGACGATCAGTCTAAACTCAGAAATGATCTGGTCTGTCTAGTTCAACTGGCTAAATAGAGCCAGGGGAGTTTTTTTCTCCCCGTATCTGTAGACTAGTTTGAGGAGGGGCCGTACCAGGCTCTAGGAAAAGTAGGCGGATCTGATTATGGAAACACAGCTTCTAGGTATGTTAAACCAAGCATACCAGAGAGTCTGAAATACTGCTAAATTTACTGAATAATGAGCAGATCCCGAGATTAAATTAGCTCGAATGCTTCCAAAATAATATTTAAATCCCGAGAATAGGGCTGACGTGCGGCTCACAGCGAGGACAGATCGATGGATAATCGATCAGTATGATCCACTACCGGTCTGGTGATACATGGAAATAATGGTATAATTTCATCCTGAATAGACATGCTTCGGGCTAGTTTCACAGCGTGCATATACAAACTGTGTGTACTAATGGAATGAAATGTGTCAGAAAGCTCTAGAGACCATGCATCAACTGTTATCAGCAAAATGATATGTGGGCATGATAAAGCATGAAAGCCTTACCACGAAAACTATACTACACAGTGGCACAATATTCATAATAGACACTACTTTGGGAACTTCAGGCTAGTTTTATTAATGTGCGGGATCACAGACGGAATCCCAAAGGGTCCATACCTTGGCGGTACCGCTGGTGAGGCTGCTGCGCAAGAAAATGCGTGCTTTTATTGAAGTGAAGTCATTGGTCAACACAAATATATGCACCCGAGATAGTACTTTGAATCCGACAGATACGAAGAATTTTGAAAAATTGAATGAAAAAAATTCCTCCTCAATATCTGTTTGTGTATTTGATTTCTCCTGAGGTTTCATATAAATAGAGAGGAGTGTTACAGAACTTTGGCAAGAAAAGAAAAGAACAAAAAAAAATTGACCAAGAGGAGCATTCGACCCCGGAATAATCAGAATCGGTAACTCTAACAATAGTAACATCAACAGTGGTAACAACATAGAATAGTATTATCAACAGCGGTAAAAGTTATAGAATAGTGATACTCCAAACAGTATTCAGTCCTGACCATGCAGAAGTACACTTTTCGTGAAAAACTCCAGGGGTTGCCTTGGGCACAGCTAGCCTGTGTAGCAATCATGAGAGTCGCAGAACCAATATCTTTTACCTCCTTATTCCCCTATGTCTACTACATGATCAAAAACTTTGATATATGCCCGGAGAATGAGATCGGTAGATATGCGGGATACCTCTCTGGAGCCTTTGCATTGTGCCAGTGCCTAACAGGCATTTTCTGGGGAAGAATGAGTGACAAATATGGCCGGAAAGTTATTGTCATTATGGGATTGATGGGCTCGGCCTTTTCCATGCTGACGTTCGGGTTTGCCTCGAGCTACTCAATGGCCGTTTTGGCTCGGTGTGTTGCAGGCCTTTTGAATGGCAATGTCGGGGTCATTCGAACGATTATCGGTGAGATCGCTAAAGAGAGACGACATCAGTCTATCGCCTTCTCAATAATGCCACTGGTTTGGCAGTTGGGCAGTGTAGTTGGTCCCATGGTTGGTGGCTACTTGGCGCAACCAGTATCTAACCACCCAGGCTGGTTTAATGAGAAAAATGGACTATTGCGACCATTGCAGGGCTTGTTCACAAAGTATCCGTTTTTGTTTCCAAACGTTATTGTGGTGTCGGTCTTGGTATTCGCAGCAATAACCACCTTTTTCTTTTTTGATGAAACCCATGATGTCAAGAAGAGAGACTTTGATCTTGGCAGGGCTATTACGCGGAAAGTATGGGGATGCGTCAAACCAAGAGCCAAGAATGTCGATGAACTAGCCTCACTGGGTGATGTTGACGAAGAAGCAGAGGCATCTCCATTACTTCGTGAATCAAGATCTGCATCGGGACAAACACCAGAAGAAGCACCAGTAGATGAAGTGGATCAATCATGGAGCGCTGTGCTATGCGCTCCAGTAGTGCATGCGATTATTTCAGTGGCTCTACTTGCCGCTGGATATACTGTGTTTGACGAATTGCTCCCTGTATACCTCTCTTCCAAACCAGAACCGGAACACACTGTTTTCCCGTTCAAACTTGCTGGTGGCCTGGGTATGACATCTGCGCAGATTGGTAATTGTCTGTCTTTCACTGGTATCGCAGGAATGTTTGTAATTCTTGTTCTTTTCCCATGGATCGACCACAGGTTTGGGTCTTTGAAAGTGTTCCGATTCTCGTCGAAATTTATCCCATTGGTCTATTTCATGGTGCCATATTTTGTGTTATTGGTGGGAGCACCGCAGTATATTGTGTCTTCGGTAATTGTGTTCCACTTATTCATCAGGACATTGATACACTTCACAGCACAACCGGCCTTGCTTCTACTGGCTAACCGGGCTGCAGCGCACACCAGACACCTGGGGGTTGTAAATGGTTGTATTCAAGTGGCATCTGCGTTTTCTCGAGCCACAGGACCGATTATCTGGGGTTATTTGATGACTGCGGGCCAAAAGATTGGTTATGGCCAGTTGCCATGGTGGACGTTGGCTGCAGTGGGTGGTATTGGGGTTATACAGACGTTCTATATTGGAGATCGAGATGATAATGGGGAGATGGTGTATGAATAGAAGTAATATATAGAGGATGATGTTAATGAAGTTGACGACGAGATGAAGAATGTAATTTATGATGAGGAGATGATGAGTATAAGTGTAGGAATTTTTAATAAGGCATGCTTCGTAGTAGTAGACACTGTAATGGAAGTAAAAGCTTTGGAACTAAAATATTGCAGAATTAAAATTAAACATCAACTACAGTAATTACTAGATCAAAGTTTGGGGTTATCGCTTTACTGGAGTTCAAGAGTGGTTTCTTTGCAGCTAGCATAAGGCTCGTAAGTATCATCATTGAAGAAGCTTACGACGTTCTGTTTGCCATCAGCTTCACACAAGTAGAACACATCAGTTTCGTCGAAAACTGCCAGCTTTCCATCTTTTTCAGAGAAGCCCCCACTTGGCAAGACAGAGTCGAGGTCGAAGGCAATAAAGCCGCCGCTTCCCAATGAGAGCTGAGCAAAGAACTTGAAGCTGCTTCCTGCTGGAGATGCTTGAAGGTTATCGGATGTAACTTCGAAGTCAGCGGCATCACCACCGGTCTGCAGAATGTAATAACCATTGGTGTGCTTGACCATGGAGACTGATTCGCCATCAGCCTTCAATTGCTTAGCTTGAGTGAGCCCGAGGCCAGCGGTAATGATCACAGATGCAGCAGTGAAGAACTTCATGTTTGATTGTTGGTTTTTGTATTTGTATAATAAAGGTGTATAGTTATGAATAGTAAGTTCGATTATAGAGGAGATATGGGCCCATTTATATAGTTTTTTTAAACAGATCGTTTTCCTTTCTTTCTTTCTTCTTCAATATGACGGCTCAGTTTCAATACTGTATCCAGAAATGGCTGGACCCTCTAGGTTCCCATACAATGGGATCGCACCAGAGAGATCGATCCACGGACGGCGGGACTAAACCCGATCCAGAGGTCTGGAGATTGGACGGTTGAATAGCTAGCACCCGCCTTTCTTTTTTCTTTTCTAACTCTTTTTTTCATTCGAGTGGACGAATGAATACGATCTAGTGCTCAGAAAATACAAGTGGACCCTTATGGTTGCAGTGCTCAAGTGCTCAATCGCTCGATTTATGCCGATCACGGATGTCTCAGTACCCTGCGTAGAGTCTTATGCGTATACATGCAAGCACAAATAGCAATACTACAGTGATTAATTGAATTAATTGTTCTCTTGTTAAATGAAGATTTACCCGAGATGGGATGTGGCTCGAAAATCGCTTCATACAATTTGGTTTCAGTTTTTGTCCCTTGTCATTACTAAGTGAAATAGTGACAATATGTCTCAGAACCAAACAAAGCCCTTCTGGTCCGTAAGTTTACATCTAAGCCCACTTCAGTGTTACCTCTACTGCCAATTTACTTGGCAGTTAGTGATTTCCCTACACTCAATTAGTCTGTTCGGCGATTGGACCAGGCTCTTGGATTGGAATGCAAATAAATGGCTAAGCCCGGGATCGTGCGGCGCCCGAGGATCCAGCCATTCCGTCAATATTCAATTCTCCCTCTCTCCCTCTCTCTCTCTCTCTCGTTTCATTTTTTTTTTTTTTTTTTATTAATAACGAAACTCTATGTACACATTAAAGAGGGGAACTACGAGGATGGTGGTTTAATGTCCACCTGCTCAATCTCGTCACCATCAACTTCGTGGTGCTCCTGGGCCTCCCACATACTATAATACAGCGAGGTTGGATCTTGCAGTAGGTCATAATGAGATCCTTCCTCAGCCACCGATCCGTTCTTCAAAACAATAATCTTGTCAGTATCTGCCACGGTTCGCAATCGGTGGGCAATAAACACCGAAGTAGCGTTATCTTGCTTTAGCATCTTGTTGATGTTTTGGAGTAGTGCTTTTTCAGTTTCAGTGTCGAGAGCCGATGTTGCCTCATCAAAGAATATGATTGGTGGGTTCTTCAGCATGACTCGAGAGATTGCAAGTCTCTGCTTTTCACCTCCCGATATCATGAGTCCCCGTTCACCTACTTTGGTGTCGTATCCCTCAGGTAGTTGATTTAATAGTTTTGTAAGTTCTGCCCGCTCTACAGTTCGATATACTTCTTCGTCAGTGGCATCTAGTCGTCCATACCTAATATTGTTCATAATAGTATCGTTAAATAGCGGAGTGTCTTGTGGAACTACACCAATAGATTGTCGGATACTCTCCAGACTCAAGCCACGAATATCTTGTCCATCGATCAAGATTCTGCCCTGTTGTACATCGTAGAAACGGAATAGAAGCCTCAAAACGGTTGATTTTCCGGACCCACTGGACCCCACAATGGCAACCTTCTGACCTGCTGGAATGGTGAAAGTGGCATTTTTAAGAATTGGTCGATCTGGATGGTAGCCAAAAGTTACATTTTCAAATTGGATTTTACCGCCCTGGAACTGGAACGGCCTGGCGTTAGCAGAGTCCTGGATTTTGACATTAACATCCTGCAACTTGAACAGCGCCTCCATATCCCACAGGGCTTGTTTCAAGTCTCTGTAGACAGAACCCAAAAAGTTTAGCGGCAGTGAGAGCTGGAACACAAGCTGGTTCACAAGAACCAGGTCTCCCACTGTCAAGGTACCATCTGCCACCCCAGAGCATGCCAGGTACATCATAGCAGTAAGTGCTGAGGAGAAGATCAGATTCTGTCCGGCATTCAGGAACGATAGCGAGGTGGCAATCTTGATAGAGGCCGACTCGTACACCGACAATGCCTTGTCGTATTTTGCTACTTGATACGACTCGTTGTTGAAATATTTTACTGATTCATAGTTGATCAAACTATCCAGAGCCACTGTTGCAGCCTCATTGTCAGCTGCATTAGCCTTTCTCCGGAACCCGGCTCTCCACGAAGTGGTCCAGATAGTGAACACTGAATATGCAGCCATAGTGGCGACAGTCATTGCAGCGAACTGGAGACCGTAGTTATAGGTCAAAATGCCGCATACAATTGATATTTCCAAAGAAATTGGGATGATGTGGAACACCATAGATGTCAATACGTAGCTGATTCCTTTAGTACCCCGTTCAATTGCTCTGGTGATGCCACCGGTTTGCCTGGACAGATGCCACCCAAGATCTAGATTAAGTAAATGGCCAAAGGTGTTAGAGGCCACTTGACGGATGGCCTTTTGGGCCACAGTCGCGAAAATAGCGTTTCGCAGCTCACCAAACAGAGTGGCCCCGAATCTGGCCAGACCGTATGCCACAACTACAGTGCCCACTGCTGTGCCCACAGAGCCTACTTGTTCTAGCCAGTCCACGTTCATTGTATCGACAATGCTTTTGAAATAGAATGGCACTTGAACGTTCAGCACTTTGGAGCCCACCAACAGAGCTAGGGCCAGAACTACTCGAGCTCTTGCAGATGCGCTGTTTTTGGGCCATATGTAATGGACCAAATGCTTGAGGATGATTTTGTGAACTTTGGTATCTTCTTTGCTTCCAGTTTCTTTAAGGATGTCGTCCTCTTTGGGTTTACCATTTACCGGGTTGCTATCACTGTTCGTGTCGACGCTGGCTCTTTTGGGGCTAACGGTATTGTCACTTATTGTACTTCCAGAGCCATCAGGTTTATTACTGACACCACTGGTGCCTTGAGGAGTACCTTGAGGAAACAGCCTTGGAGCCTTGGAGCTGAAATTCCGGCTCAATTGAGCTCTAGGATTAAAGGGGAGAGCTACAGGATTATATCTCAAACCCTTAGTTTGTAACAAACTCCGTTGCAGCAGTGATTTGCCCAAAGCATTACGGAATGAACCCACCAGCATTTTTGTCTCTCTCACTGCATTTATACTATGTGTGTCTATAGGGAGAAGGTGGTTGGTTTACTACTCCTTAATATCCTGGAACTACGAAAGAAAGAAGAGTTGGTGCAGAGAAAGGAGGGAAAGAAAAAAAAAAAAAAAAAAAAAAAAAAAGCCGGATCAGATAACGATATTGTGTAGGCCTTTTATAAAAACAGTAGTTGAAAAATTACCAATCGGAGCCGAGTCAGACATGGAGCCGCGCTGCGTCCGAGTCAAGAATGAGCTCCCAAGGTCATTATGCCGCTTCGCCGCACAAATCTCGCAAACCGTCGCAGATATCACGCAGTTTGAAGCACAATGCACGCAAATTCTGATAGATTATTGTTCAGAACAATAGCTGTGAACGAAACGATTTAGTGGGGACTGTTTCGGTTGAGGCCAGGGGAGTTACATAGTCAGGATGAGCTGCGTTAGAATCATGATCTAAATCACACACTAGACTATCACGATCTAAATCACACAGAGTTCAAAATCTTTATGAATCGATTAATACTGTTTATACCTTTAAAAACAAATAGTAAACCCCTTAGAAAATATTATCAGGGATTCCCATTCTAGCTTTTATTCTTATTTGATACTAAATACACAAAAGAGGAGAAACAAACTCTCATTCTAAAGAACAAGCTTATTTCTTAGCACCAGTGGTTGGGATACCAACAGCAGCCTTGAAGGAATCGTAGAACAACCATTGCAAACCGGTCAAGGTACCAATCATGACAATTCGGACTGGCAAACCGTTCCACAAACCGCCGAAACCGATCTTACCGTAGATTCGGGAAACAGCAGCACCCATAGATTCACCGGCTTGTCGTTCAGAGTTAATCTTGGAGACCATGACATCAGCTGGGTGAGAAACAATAGCACAGAATACACCAGCAATGTAACCACCCAAGAAGGAGACACCAGTTTGAACACCCAAAGAGTATTCTTCCTTAGACTTTGGCATTTGACCGTAGATAGCCATGACAGTGTTTTCGAAAGTAGCAAACTTAACCATGGTGTATGGGATTTGTCGCAACCACAATGGAGTGATACCCTTGTACAAACCACCGAATCCTTCAGCAGCAACAATCTTCTTGAAACCATCGAAAGCAGAGGTAGCGAATGGAGGCATGGTGGTTTGGGTCTTGACCTTGACGGCTTCCATAGGACACAACAACAAATCGGCAATGAATTCAGCAGAGGCAGAGGCAACCAAGAAGAGACCAGTCTTGTACTTGACGGCGTTTTCTTCACCAGCAAGGTCGGCGTACTTCTTCTTGAACAGTTCGTAGAAACCGTACTTACCAGCACCTTGCAAGGAGTAACCGATCAAGGTAGCACCGAAACCGGTGAAGATACCACCGAAACCTTCGGCGGCCATGATGGTCTTCCAGGCTTGGAAGTTGGATCGGTAGAGGGAGGCGTCGACTTGTCGTCGGCATTTGACCAGATCCAATGGGGTGACGGCGGCGTGGGTGATACCACATGCTGTTTGGGTTAGTATGGTGTAATTTATGGAGCAATACGGTATTGTTGATATTCAGGCAGATTGGTGGGTTGATAGATTTACAGGCAGTTTGGTGAGTTAAGAGTATTGGGATTCTGGGAAATTTCCAGGGTTCTGCTAGACCACCAATGCTTGCACATGAGATATTCTTAATTGGAGTATTAAAGAGAATCCATAATTATTGGGATATTGCACGAATCCTCCATAGTAAGGGAATATTCTTAATTATCTCTTAGGGGTAGCAGCATAATTTCCTGAATCACTTAGTAGTGTGGTAAGCGCGCCACGCATGCCCACACTTTTCACTAATGTGATTGGCCAATGCGCTCAAGCGCTGAAAAAAAAAAAAAAACCTCACCAAAATCAAGTGCAAAATACGTGTGTATATCCGCAAAAATTACTAGAATATCCGCAATACCAGAATTAAACTCAGAGGGAAAAAGGAATACTACTTACCAAGCATACCACCGACAGTACAGGCAGCATAGAATTCTGGAGAGAACATCTTAATGCCCTGCTTTGGTGGAGATGGAACAACCTTTTTGAGTTCAGCCTCAGCAGCCTTGGTCAAGGATTTGTCTTCGCTGGAGTTGATCCAGAAGTTATTAGCAGACTTTCGAGCTCCGTTAGGATCGAAAGAAGCCTTTAGGGCGTTGGTAGATGGGAAAAAGACCATTTTTGATACTTTGTGATTCTCTTCTTTTTTGTCTATTAGTGAAACGTAAAAAGTCGGTCGTGAGGAAAAAAAGAGGGAGAATTAGAAAAAAAGACGTGAAAAAAAAAAAAAATTCGCAGGCGGGCGCGGCGCCTGAGATAACCCGGTCGTGTTCGGGGTCGGGTCCGAATAATTAGCGTGGTGATGTAATTATCGATTGAGAAGTAAGCTTGAGATATTGACCTGAGAAGTGAGCTTGAAAAGATAGCTCTAAGGCACAGAAGTACCGCGAGATTCGATACCTTACTCGACACCAAGCTCTATACACAATATATCATCACTGTTCTTAGAACTTGTTTTCTTGCTTTCCGATGTTCTATACACTTATTCTGATCTTTTATACACTTATTCAATATCAGAGTCCGACTCATCGTCACTAGGATTGTTCCTCGACGACCGAATGGTACTCTCGATCAAACTAATAGTGGCATCCACAGGCAACCCAACGACATTGAAGTAATCCCCATCAATCTTGTCAACCAAACTTTTGCCCTTCTCGCCCTGGATCTTATAACCCCCAGCGGCATCTCTACCCTCGCCATCCTTTACATATGCAATGATTTCCTCGTCTGTAGTATTTGATTTGAAAAACACAGAGGTCGTCTCGATATGGGTCTCCAGCGAGTACCCTGGTGAGACCGGCTCATCAAAGGGTACAATACAGGCCACGGCAGTAAATGCCTTGTGGGGCACGGGAGAATCACGAAGCTGCTTGAGCATTTGAATATGGTGATCGACTCCACGTGGCTTCTCTAGGATCTGGTCATCACAGAGAATGATGGTGTCTGCTCCCAGAACCAGCGAAGGAGAATGGTCTGCATCGATCTCTGCCCTGTACACATCTAATGCTTTTTGAGTGGCTGTGGCCATGACATACTGGAATGGAGCATAGTGCTTTTTATCGAGATCCTCTGCGAATCCAGACGGGAATACGGCCACGTTTTTGAGTCCGATTTCCTTTTGCATGATTTCCTTTCTTCTAGGTGACTTGGATGCTAGGATAATTTTTCCTGATGAGAGCACTTTAAGTGCATCCGAGCTCAGTGATTTGGTCATATCGGTATAGTGTACAGTAATCTTTCTTTCTTTCTTTTTATTTTTTTTATTTTTTTTTTTTTGTGCAATTTTCTCCAAACCCACGAAATTGAATAAGGAGACTAAGAACAAAGTTAGAAATCTACTTTATATTGCACTTTATATATCGGTCTTATCTGTATATTGTTTTTCTGAAAGTTTTTGTTTTCCTGTTTATTTTTTGTAATCCCGGCTCGGTCCCAACAGCTATGAAATGTAGGAACGGGGCGTCTTTTTCTTCTATTATTGGCACCTGGGACGGTGATTCAGGGGAAAGGGGACGAGGCTCTGTGATAATAGGTTTACCAAAAGAAAGAAAAAAAGGAATAGAAGGAACGTAGGGGCTTTTTTTTTCCAAGAGAAGTAGCTATAGGATATGCCTATATATAGATGCATAGGGCTATAGATGCAGTATGGTTTTGAGCCGCACCGTTGAAAACGGTTAGCACACCGTTACGCTAGCAAGGAAGTTGACACTAAAGATTAAGCGCCCACGGTCGATGGACCCTTATCAATCTGGAAATTTCTTGCACTGAATCTGGCTGAATCTGGCTCTTCTTTTTTTTTTTTTTTTTTTTCGAGTCTTGTACACTATGTTGTTATCCCGCTATCTCCGATGTAGACCAATTCCTTATCCTGAAGCTTAATCCATTCCTTATCTTACGACTACCCACAAACACTATAAAAACTAGTCGCATAACCACCCCACGCAGCCGCAATTCCCTTGGGCTCCAATACACTAACCTGACCATCTTTATAGTTGCCTCCACCTCCACAGTTCCCATGCTCCCCCCAGCCCCAAGCTATAAGCTCGCCAGCATCAGTTATTGCCAAAACATGCTCCGTGCCCGCACTAATAGATCTGATTTTGTATGCAGATAGAGCTTCAGCAGGGGCACACTGCCCATTAGAATTGTTGCCCCAGGAAGCCACTGTGCCATCATCAGACAGCACATGCACAGTAGACCACCCTGATTGGAGGTCTACAAACCCAGGAATCGTCTTGGGCATATCAATACTAGCAACGCTTCCAAACAGCTCAATCTCCCCCGTGGTACAACTGCCAACAACTGTGTATTCCCTCCCACAAGCTATATGACTGATAGTCGGTCGACTCTTGATCAGCCTTGGTTTTACTATTTTACGGTCTTGTGGCTCGCCCAGTTGACCCTTTCGTCCAGCACCCCACCCATACACCGACCCATCATCCAGCAATACCACTACATGGGCCATGCCTGCTTTGACATCCTTGATATGGGTGCCTTCTGGGATATGGAAATCAGGGATTTTTTGAAACTCTGAAGACTGGGTTACGTCTTCTGCGATACCTAATTCGCCTTTGAAGCCGAACCCTGTGGTCCATATGGAATCATCGTCGGCTGACACTAGCACGGTGAATTCCCACCCGGCTGCAGCCATCTTAACTCTGAACCCAGTGTATATGGGGTCCCACTCGATCACATGGTCCTTTTCGCCAGTCAATTGGCCGTTTTTAGTCAGTCCTGTGCCATAAAGCTTGCCATCTTTTGAGACTGCCACAGTATGGTTCCCACCGCTAGCGATCTGCTTGATTGGGATGGATTTTAGACAGCCCCCCGTGGAGGTGCTAATGTCTTCGTCGTGGCCTAGGCCCAATTGGTAGTTACCGTTAGAGCCTAGGGTGAATATTTGGGTTGTCATATTTTGAAGCTCTGGGGATTGGATGAGAGATGGTGAGGTGGAAACCGTGGACGAGAGAGCTAGATGGGGACTGAGGCTGGGAGGCCCGGGGCCTGGGGGACTAGGCGGAGCCCAAGGTCCCGGGTGTGCGGCTGAATCGGTGTGGATTAAGTTCTAACTAGATGACCCAAAAACTTTGGTAAAAAAAACAACCTACTACTACTACTACTACTACTACTACTACTACTACTACTACTACTACTACTACTACTACTACTACTACTACTACTACTACTACTACTACTACTACTACTACTACTACTACTACGATGTCACTGATGAAAAGACACCCTAACTCAGGTTTAGTCACTAACGCTAAAGTGCCCGAATTCAGCTCTATCACTAACGCTAACGAGCCCTAGTTAGAAAGTGCCGCACCTCGCTGCAATATTTGTGCAAAAAAACCATCACGTGTAACCTGCCACCAGTCGGTTCAGTCGGTAAGCCTGGCAGACCCCCTTCATCCCCCCAGCAACCAGCCGCTCTACTATTAGTACGATTCATTGTCCACCACCATTGTTTATTGTCACCACCTGACGAATCGAACCCATCATCGGCTGACCGGTGCGGCTGGACCTCCATCCAACCGATCGGTACCGTTTTCCCTTAGAGGATGGTTTCCCTTAGCGGACGTAGGCGCGCGGTAATATTTCTACCATCACCAAACAGCATATTAGGATCGTTCGGCATCTGAGCAGCAATGCCGGCTGAGTAGCTCGATTGGTACATTTTGCGGGGTGGCAGTATGTAAGGGATTCTTTTTCTGGTGGACTGAGTTAGATTACTACTCTCTGGCAAAGTCTCGTGGTGGAGCATTCTCTCTCCCAGCGACATCTTTCTTTGTGCCTATTCCGCTGATAAGAACCAACCAGCGACACATAGAGCACTTAAATTGGTCACATATCAAAGTTTCTATTGTTATCTGAAACCTTTGCGTCTCTCTATCCCTTTGCGTCCTTGCGACGGCAACCGATGAGAGAATTTTTTCTATTTTTCAGTCACGATTTCCGTTTAGAGATATTACTCCGAGTCACGCCTGGGAACCAGCAAAGTGTCCAGAACCTTGAGCCGGACTGCCCCCGAGAGATATGATAAGGTTATGTGTAATTATATAAAAATAAGGCGTAATCCGGCATTTTTTTTTTTTTTTTGAATTCTGGTTGTGTATTTAACGTTCTATTGCGTCTCATTAAATATAAAAGTGGTGATTTGATTTGCTCTTCCCTTTGTAGACGGTGAGCATAGTGGCATATCAGAGTGTGAATACCAGTAGCATATAGCACACGAAAGCAGCATCCCTAGAATTAGCATAGGTACGAGGAATCGCATAGCTGGATCAAAGCATAACTATACCAAAGCATTACTTTATTACCAATACACAAGAGTGACTAGACCACCAAAAGCCAAGTGACTAGACCACCAAAACTCGAGTGACTAGCCCACAGCATGATCGGAACCTTGGACTCAACATACATCAAGAGCCACAACCAGCCGACCAGTTCGACGGGACTGGCGGATCTCCAAAACCGTCTGGGAGGCAGACTACAGGGCGATAAGCCCCGTTTTGGCGCATACGAGTACAATAGCATCATCGACAAGATTGACAACAGCATCAACAATACTGATAACAGAAAGCCTGCATTTTCTACTAGCTACCATTCGACGGCACATGTGCGGCCGTTCCTGCGAACCCAGCCGAAGCCGAATCAAGTGCCATTGAAGGATTACATTGTGCGGTTCAAGCAAGGCACTGGCACAGACGATATTCGGGACGTTGAGCAGGCACTACAGCTGCAGGGAGGCTCGTTCTCGAGAAGGGGGTCTGTAAGCCACGATTTGGACGCCAAGTTGCCTTTGGAGTCGTTAAGGTATTTGTCTGAGCTGAGCTGTGTGGAGCGTCTTGTGAAGACCAAGCTGTGACTAGAAGCTGTGACTTTAGACAAGAGAAAAAAAAAAAAGCTATATACATATATATATGTAAATATTGTAGCAAAGAGCTGTTTGGCGATCCAAACTTGCAACTAGAAAGCAGGGACCGAAATGCATATACTTTATTTATTCTATTATTCTAGTTCTCAAACTACTCATCGATACAGCCGCATATAAGAATGAGCGAAGGACCTCTGCCGCCGCACGAGGCTCATTTCTGCACCAGGTTGTAAACCCGTGACAAACAGACCTGTGCATCATTCACACAAACACACCTCTAAGGCTAGCTACGGACATATATAGCAAAAGTCGCACTTTTGGCGGCTTCTCCCACTTAATAATGCTTCAGCAGGTAAATAATCTGTATTACAAACTAGTAGGCCTGGACACCACTCGAGCACTGCCGAGCCAATACACCCATATGCTCTCGTAATTCACTGCATGAATTCGTCATTTTGGACCGTAGATTCCGCCGACCCATGCCACAAATTGCTATGATCTTCTTCGGCTGTTACCTATTTCTACATAGAGGAGTTGTCGGTACGAATTCGTCTGCCCGATTCCTCCGGCTACCGATGCCAGAGCCCGATGACAAACAATAAGATCAAAGAACCGTATCTATTATTAAGGTCAGCCGAACAGCTATCATTAATAATGAGTCTCGTATAAAGTCGACAAAATTTAGAAAAAGCATTCAGAAGCCTCCCAGTGGCAACTTCTACGCTATTACTAAGATGTACCATGTAACAATGACAAAATCGAACCAGCCGTTCTATACCATCATCCAAAGTAAGACACTCTGATCGAGCTTACAAACCAGTTCGCATTAAAAATAAAAATAAGGCTGCATGAACAAGCGAACACTTGGCTGCTGCCCGCGAACCCACAAGTCGGTTTGCAAAGCAATCAAATTAGCATATAAAAAGGTGTCTTCGCTTTGCATTTGGAAACGGTTTTCTTATTGTTCTACATAGACATTTTTTTTCTATTTTTGACTATTTTTGGATTGAAAAATACTTCTAGACATATCAAGCATGGGATCTCACGAACAAATTAATCAATGGATCAATGACAATAAGGTGTTTGTTGCTTCCAAGTCGTACTGCCCACATTGTGCCAACACTAAAAAACTGTTGAAAGAGTTGGGTGTCGACGCTTTCATTGTTGAGTTGGACCAACGAGACGATGGAGCAGAACTCCAAGATGAGCTGGAAAAAATCAGTGGCCAGCGAACTGTTCCTAACATTTACATCAAACAGAAGCACATTGGCGGCAACTCTGAATTACAAGCTTTGCACAAGAAAGGAGAGTTGAAAAGCTATTTGTAGAAGGACTATCTAGTATGTAGAGTTTTTGAATTTGATTGACAATATTCTGTTTTACGTGCCTCCTGTGTAAGACGTCGTTTTCACCAACCAATTTTTTATCAGTTATTCAAGCGTGCTATTGTAAATTGGTGGTCACAAGTTTATGTGGGTCGACTATCGACCATCGAGCCCTTTCTTTTTTTTTTTTTTTTTTTTTTTTTTTCAGCGCACGTTTGAGCCCTAAATCCGCCAAAATACCTTCAAAAAGACGATCTCTCTCACTTCACCTTCTAATCTATGCCATATTACCACTATGCTTTGGGTTAGATGGCTGCCTTTCCACCCCCTCATATTAATTAGTACCGCATCGCACCGCACTTAGATAGATGGACTGTGTGCGGCTGAACCGCGCCCGCACCAACGAGAAAAAAAAAAAAATTTCTGCAAATATTTCAAAATAGTTTTTTTTTTTTTTTTATCTGTATCTGTCTCTCTCTTTTTCTCATATCCAAATCAAATATGGCTAAATCAAAAGTAGCGGCTGCTAGCGGTTCAAAGCCTGCTAATTCTAGCAACAAACTCAAAGCAAATATAAAAGATGCCAAAGTTTCGAAATCTGAAACTAGTAAAAATGCCAATCTAAGTGCCGACTTTGAAGAGTTCCCATCTTCTGATGATGAAGACTACAACGAAGACGAAGAAGAAGAAGAAGAAGACTTCGATGGATTCGAAAGTACTGACGATGAAAAAGATGATGAAGAGACCAAACCAGTCCCTCAAGTTGACCAGGCTACAAAAACCAAAGTAGAATCCCAAATCAAAAAGAATAAGAAAAACCAAAAACCTCAAGAAAAAGAAGACAAAACCAAGCCTAGAGTAGTCTATGTTGGTCGAATCCCTCACGGATTTTATGAAGAGCAGATGAAAGCATATTTCAGCCAGTTTGGTACTATCACCCGGCTAAGACTCTCGCGGAACAAAAAAACCGGTAGATCAAAGCATTACGCATTTGTGGAATTTGAATCTCACTACGCTGCTGAGGCTGTAGCTGATGTTATGCATGGATATTTATTATTTGGTCATATTCTACAAGTTCGACTGATGCCACAAGAAAAGATCCACGATCAATTGTTTGTTGGTGCCAACAAGACCTTCAAGGCCATTCCATGGGCTCGAATTTCCAAATATCATAATGACAAGCCAAAATCCCAGGAAAAATGGGACAAGCTGCAGCAGAAGCATAAGGAGGGCTTGAAATCTAAGATGGATAAGTTGAAGGAGCTGGGGATCGATTACGAATACAGCACTGCATCTCCAAAGAAGACTGCTACTACTAAGCGAAAGACCAGAAGCTCCAAGAAGTAGTGCGTATGCAACTCATCGCAGTGGTCTATTTGAATGTGTCAAATAATTAATCAAGAAAAGGCATCCAATGATTGAACTAGCAAGGACGTTTTCCTCTACCAGTATGGCGAACTCTAGTTAATTATGATTCTATTTTTATACATATGTATCACGATGTAAATTAATAAGCAAAAAAAAAAAAAAGATTGTTTCTTATCTATTCTCTATTTATTTCCAGACGTTACCGAACAAATCGTCTTCCATTCCTGGAGGAACCGGCGGTTTGGCACTAGGCCCACTCGAAAAGGATGCCCACTCATTGTCATCTGCTCCCAGGTTAGTTTTCTGAGATGGAATTGACTGAGCAGATGGAGTAGTCGTCCAGTTCGAAGCAGTTGATGATGACGTATTGTTGTTGCTCACTAAACTGTCGAACAGGTCGTTGGTGTTGTTATTGTTATTGTTATTGTTACTATTGCTATTACTATTGCCAGCCCAGTTTGAATCGAAGCCCGAGCCAGAGGCTGAAGGACGTTGGTTGTGAGACATTTTCAATTCAGAGCTCGTTGAGAAGGTGGTATTAGTAGTATTTTCTGGTTTGGAATTAGACGAGAACGACAGCGAAGCAAATGCGTCATTTGGTTTTGGACTTGTGGTAGTGTTACTAGTGGTTTGAGGAGCGGAGAAGAAGCTGTTAGCGGCGTTTCCACCACTGTTCATGCTGTTCATTCCAGAACCGAGAGACAAATTACTTGTCGCCCCAGTCAGAGAATCAAACGCCGAGAAGGATGATGTCTGTTGGTGCGGTGGAGATTGGGGTATTTGCTGCTGCTGTACTGGCTGGACTTGCTGGACCTGCGGTTGAGGTGGCCTAGATGCATTGGCATACAGCGACAAAATGGACTTTTTCAAATCAGGTCGAGATACACCACTAGATGCTGAAGACGAGTTACTGGTCGCAGCAGCAGGCTTTTGCTGTTGCTGAGGTGCAGCTGGACTGGACGAGGAATTAGAAGACCCAAAATCCAGCCCCAGTAATGAATCAGCTGGCTGTTGCTTAGAAGTGGCAGTCGGAGCTGGAGGTTGAGGTTTAGATGCAGCTAGAGGGGGATTAGGAGCATTAGGAGAGGACAAAGATGTTGATGCATTTGATACCTGAGTAGTGGGTTGACTCTTTGCCATTGGAGCAACACTGTCTCCTAGCAAATCAGGGACCAGATTAGTTTGCATCTTAGGCTGTTTCTTCTCAGCCGTCTGAGCTTGCTTCTGTTCTGCATCTTTCTTCACATATGCCAATGGCACACTGTCTTCACCATCTTCATCTTCATTCAGAGTGCTGGGATCGGGCATGGGTCCAGGGATGACCCACCGCTTCATGTCATACTTGGTTCGAATGAAGTTTTGGATCTTGCTGTCGTCAGGCACATAGTTGGCAGGTAACTTGTGTTCCCAGTATATGTTTGCCCGCTTGTTTCCCCATTTGATCATGTTTTCCAGATGTTTGTCGTCCCACGAGTCCAGATCAATTGACCGAACTTTGGAGATATGGGTGCCCATTCCTCGGTGGATACCGGAGCATCTGATACACAGGAATACCCCCAAGCTCCAGCTGGCCCATCTGGGGTGTGCTGCTGTCTTGCAATCGGCACAATGCTTGTTGGCTGGATCATTTAGCAGGGTTTTGATGATCTGCTGGTTCTTGTCCGAGGTAGATTTGTTACCAGAGGAGCTATTTGAGGATGAGGCTACGCCACGGGCATATCTTCGAGAGTAGGACATTTTTTTTTTCTTTTTTCAGACCTAACTGCACCAATTATTTATCTATATGCTTAGTAAACTAGATAGAATATAACAAATGAGGGCAGTATGGTTTTGTGTGTGTTGGTGGGAAAATTCAAGGAGAGTTAGAGAGTGTTTCTTTTGCGTTATTTCAATAAGAAATCTGGCAAAAACAAAAAAAAAAAAAAATCAAAAAAAAAACGCGAAGTAAGGCGGGGATCGGCGCATTTGGTAGACCTGGTCACCCTCTAGTCGGAGGAGCGATGTCTCTGTGCGGCGTGCGGCGGTATATGATAAAGAATAGTACTGTATGTACGCAGCTGCTCAACAGGTGATAGTGGTGATAATAGCTTAGCAATCTGTGATAAAGGTTTAGAGCTTTGATAGTGACTGTCGTAGTCGCTGATCTCACCTAGCGGAACCTTGCCACAACGGACAAAGGGGGATGTTTCAAAACCAGCCAAATACCTCATGACTTGAAAGGTGGGGTGAGTCTTGTACCTGTGTAGTTTCCGTTAGTTTAGATCCCTATAGAGGGTTTCCTGACTTCTTGTTCTCTACAAGTTTTCTGGCCTCTTCTTCTCTCCTAGTTTTTGGGATGTACACTACTTGATACAGTTTCTCGTTCGTACATATTCTATTCTACAAGCTTCCCTACGCCAACCTCTTGTAACTCCAAAATGAAACTACTCAGATCACTCTTATGCATTGCCTTAGCAGTAATATTCACCTATGCTGAAGAGCAGCAAGAGATACCTTTGAATCTACTCATTGAATGCGTAAACGACCACCACGACTCCCACTACCACAACCATTTTGTGTCTATTGGCGCTAAGGCTAGTGGATGGTTGACCGGCAAGACTGTGTCTGAGCCCTCTGAAGAGGAGCCAGTCGAGCCATTCTATATCCGAAATAACCAGCTATATACAAACCTTGACGGATTACCAGTTTATGCTACCGACAATAGCTGGAGTCTGGTGGACACTGGCATCGATATTGACGACGAAAAATCCCACCAAGCTTCATCGTATTCTGGAACACTATTCATGTTCGATTCTGAAAAAAACTTTTACTCCCCTTCCTCGCCAGATTTCGGTATAAACCCAAATGGATACTTGACAATGAATGGTGATGAGACTTTTTATATCTGCTCCAGCGGTGGCCACTCTCTCTTGGTGTTCTTGGACGACCAAGAGATGAGTGCGGCCTCTCAGTGGAAGCCTTGTACGCCAGTTCACATAGTAGCCAAACCAGCGGAAAGTGGAATGCGTAGCAAGGCTCTTCGAGTGGTCCAGAATGTGTTCGGTAAATGGACCTCCAACAAGTTCTGAACTACCTGTTTGAGAATAGGTTTTACACTCTATCACAGGTCAATCGACATATAGTCGGTAATAGCCATATGGGCCATAGTATACATATAGGAACCTCTCATATAATATAAGTCTATTAAGGTTGAGGACATAAGTCTCGTCAATTATTAAATAAATTTACACTAGCTTCCCTGGATATCCCAATTCCACCGATTCACAACTACGATCGCTCAGTTCTTGTATTGCCAGTACCACTGCTGCCTTCACCACTGTTCTCCTCAACGACTCTAGGGTTCTGTACAACCATTTCGTAATCTCCCTCGAAAAATGTCGCCCGTAGTTCTCTCCATTGCGACGTCCAAGTGCCCAAAAACACCATGAGCAGAACAGATAGAAACTGAACTCCCCACCAGAGCAACGACGCTGGGAATTTTCCTGCGACAAACCATGTAACTAGAATATTAATTCCATGCAAAGTTAAAGTAAAGTCCAATGCCAGTTTACTTCTCCCCACTATCACTGTCATTGCGGCGACCCTAATAAATGTTAGTACGACACTACCAAAAAACAAAATGATCTTTCATGTGACATACGAAAAAAACGTGTCTAATAGCCACAATAATGCTAACGTCCAACCTATTGTCGTATCTCGCCTTACGGGCTCCCATGAAAAGACTGTCCATAGTGTAAAGTCCTTGCCACTTATGGTGTAGTAAAACCCAATGATTATCGTTCCAATCAGATAGTATATCACCTGCAACAGAATGATTTGGTACAGCAGGCGCTTTGGAGCCAATGAGTCCACCTGGCGCATCGCCTGCTGTTTTCGGGACTCCATTAGGCTATTGTGAGATGTGTTGTTATTGAGTAGTAGAGGTGTCGTGGATGTTGGAGATGGTGGAACTAGAATGAGCCGCGCCGCGGGCACAAAAAAAAAAAAAAAAAAAAAAAAAAAAAAAAAAAAAAAAAAAAAAAAAAAAAAAAAAAAAAAAAAAAAAAAAAAAAAAAAAAAAAAAATTATTTTCCAAATTTTAAATCCTTCTATCTCATCAGCAGAGACCTAAAGATCAAGCATGGCCAAATCATCTGCAAAAAAGGCCAAAGGTAGCCAAAAGGCTGTCAAAGCTCCCACTAAGGATGATGATTTTGTTATGACTATTTCCGACACTGAAGAAAACGTACCCGACATGGATATGGACGACGATAGTGACGAAGATCAAGAAAAAGCAGTCGATAACGATGAGCCTTCAAAAGAGGATGCTAAGAAGAACTCCAAAAAGAAGAAGAAAACGAGTAATACCCAGCAGAATACTGAACCTGAGCTAGATCTTGATCCAGAATTCCAGTTTGACCTCGAAGACGGTATTGGCTCTAAAGTAGAGTTTGCAGGATGGGACTTTACTGGAGATCAAGGTTCTTCGGGGCGAAAAGATGTTGATCTGGATGAAATCATTAGACGGAAGGGTGGACTCGAGAATGCAAAGGCTGCTGAACAAGACGAAGAAGATGATGAAGATGACGATGATGAATTAGCTATGGACGGATTCGGAATGGGTGTGGCGGATCAGGCTAGTGAAGATGACGACGACGAAGATAAGGAAGAAGAAGATGATGATGATGAAGAAAAAGAAGAAGTCCAGAAAGAAGACGAGTTGGGGAATGAAAACGAACTGGGTGACGAAGAAGCTCAAGAGTCCGATGAAGAAAAAGACACTGCCGAGGAAATGGCAAAGTACTACGCACCAGTTGAGGAAGCCCAAAAAGCCAAGGACACGATCCACAAGGACTTCAACAACCTTTCATTGTCTCGACCAGTACTTAGAGGAATTGGAGCTCTGGGGTACACAATCCCTACCCCTGTCCAAAGCAGTGTCATACCTATCGCATTACTGGGCAAAGATATTGTAGCAGGTGCAATCACTGGTTCTGGTAAAACAGCCGCATACATTGTACCAATTCTCGAACGACTCGTATATAGGCCCAAAAACGTAGCCAGCACCCGGGTACTGATCCTAGTGCCTACACGTGAATTGGCGGTGCAAGTATGCGATGCAGGTCGTAAATTGGCCCAGTTTGTTGGTGGTGTGCGGTTTGGCCAGGCTGTAGGTGGGTTGAGTCTTCGAGCCCAGGAACAAGAATTGAAATCGCGACCAGACGTGGTAGTGGCTACTCCAGGTCGATTAATCGACCATATCAGAAACTCTCCGTCATTCCAAGTTGATAGTGTGGAGATTCTGGTTGTAGATGAAGCAGATCGAATGCTGGAGGAAGGTTTCCAAAAGGAATTGACTGAAATCTTGAGTCTAATTCCAGAAAAGCGACAGACAATGTTGTTCTCTGCCACAATGAACAATAGCATCAAAGACCTGATTCAACTTTCACTTCACCGGCCTGTGCGAATTATGATTGACGCTCCAAAGCAAGCCGCAGGTGGACTGGTACAAGAATTCGTGCGAATCCGAAAGCGAGAGCAGCTTCGACCAGCTGTTTTGTATTACCTGATAAAGAAAATGGATCCACAGCAGAGAGTTATGATCTTTGTGGGCAAAAAAGATACAGCCCATCGACTGAGAATTGTTTTGGGGCTGCTAGGTGTGCGAGTAGGTGAACTGCACGGATCCAGAACACAAGAACAGCGGCTTGCTGCCGTCACTGCATTTAGAAACTTAGACATTTCTGTGCTCGTATGTACAGATGTCGCAGCTAGAGGTATCGATATCCCCAAAGTTGAGGTGGTGATGAACTACGAATTGCCAGAGAAGCATGAGACCTATGTCCACCGTGTCGGTCGTACCGCACGAGCTGGACGTTCTGGTAAGTCCATTTCGTTTGTAGGCGAATCCACAGCCGACCGAAAAGTGTTCAAATTGGCTGTGAAGAGCACTGTAGGGTCCAAGAACCACTCAGCTGTAGGACGAGAAATTGACTGGGAAGCAGTTCAGTCCATCGGATCGACAATGGAAGAAAAGCAGGAAACAGTAAAGGAAATCTTAGTGGAAGAGAAGGCAGAGAAGCAATTGATGCAGGCAGAACGAGATGTCAAGAAGGGTGAGAACATGATAAAGCATCGAGACGAGATTATGTCTCGACCAAAGAGAACGTGGTTCGAATCTGAGAAAGACAAGAAGAGTGAAGCTCAGCTGAAGAAGGATAAAGCTTCCACGAATAAGAAACGCAAGATACAAAAAGAGCGAGATTTGGGGCCACGAAGCTACAAGAAGACTGCTAAGGACCGAGTGGAGACTAAACAGCCGAAACCAAAGTCCAAATCCAAGTCGAGCAAAACCAAGTCCAAGAAATAAATAGAGGGGGCCTGGTTTAGGAGAAGGAAAGAAAGATAAAAGAGATCGTGTAACATAAAACTACATATATAATCCATTGATAATAAACGTTTACATAATACATCTAGCCCTTTTGATAAAAAGTCCTCCCGAACCTAGATCGCTCAACGATAGTAATAGTCAGTTGAAACCTGTGATCGATCAAACGGCCCATTCAAATCAACTGGTTCGTGCTTAGGAGCCGCAAGGTCGTGTGGCGCAAGAGTCAACAACTGCATTCGCAACTTGGAGTCAGCAAACATCTCGATATACTTCTTCGTGTCGGCACTCTGGAATGAACGATTCTTCAACATCAACAGACCATCGCCCCAAGCAGCAGCCTTTTCTGGTGTATCCGAATAGAAGGACAAAGTGGCACCGTCTCGTGGGTTGCCACTAGACCCAATCAGCGAAATCTTGGTATAGTTTGTTCGACTCGACAAGGAGACTCGCTTTAGTCCCTTAGGATGATTGGGCGAAGCATGCGTGATCGGGGTGATAGTCACTTTGTTCACCGAGGTCAAATCAATTGATCGGGTGAGTACTTCTGGTGAAGGATTTGCTTCTAGTTTCTGCGGGAATTGACTGTATTGTAGCGATTTCCGACTTGGAGACAGCGCAATGAAATATCTTCTGTTGACATTGGCCCCAGCTCCTTGCTGTTGTCTTTGCTGCTGCTGGTAAGTCTTTTGCTGGGACTGCTGGTTCTGGTTCTGGAACAGTACGCTAGTTGGGTCGTCAATGTAGAACCAGTCACCTTGAAGCAACAAACGCACACGCTGCTCTCGAACAAAATCTTCCGATTCCTTGAGATATTGACGATGCAAATGCCGGATTTCATCGCCCCATTTCTCGTTCATTTTGTTTTCTACCTGCTTCAGCTGAGTTGTTCTGATTTCATCATATGAGATGAAGTCTAGCTTGTTGGTCACATTCTCAATGGCAGATGACGAGGACGCAGTAATGGCATGCTGCGTGGCCTTTTCAAATAGAATTCTGACCACTTGCTGGATATTGTCAAAGTCGTCCAATTCGGCACATGAGGCTTGCCAGAGTCGCATGAAGTTGGACACACCTGAGAAATGAAGTGGGATCCAGTCAAAAAACAATGGTCTTAGATTATCCATAGTGGTCATAAACTTCTCCACTGAGCTTTGATTGCTGGTTGTTGATAGTGCTGGGCTCGATTTTGGAGGAGCTCGTTTAGCTGCTGAATCCCCACCATTAGCGGTTGCAGAACTATTGGTAGCGGCACCAGCACCACCAGATTGTTGACCCTGGAAGTTGAAAGAGTCGTTATTCTGCGGAATATATGTTGGAGGAATCAGGGTATCTGATTCTCCAGAGAGCAATTGAGGTGGCAGAGAGCTCTTTTCAACCTGGAAAATGTCGTACAAGATGTTGGAAACAGCTAGGGAAGCCTTAATCAACGGGAATCGAGCCTCAGACTTGGAGAAAGCGATTTGTTCCAGAAAGATTTTCTTGAACCCCATCTTATCCTCGTTGAAGAAATCGTTAAAGTCCAGCATACCAGCCCAGCATGATTCCATCTCGTTGATTAGATCGATTGGGTGGACATGCTCGGGTACACCGGCTTTGACCCAATCAATCTGGTCTGAGCCTTGCTCAATGGGGCCCACAAGCCCTCGTAGATGCTTTTGAGTAGCCTCGAAAGTAAGACGATGGTAGATGTTTCCCTCTGGGTCGATCCACATAGATTTTGTTTTGCGGATTGCCGCCTTTATAACCTCCTGGAGATCATGCAGCTGAGGTCTGCAAGTAGAAGAGATTGGCTTGTTCTCGATCAAATAAGCAGCACTTTTGAACAGATCTGCTTCTCGCAAAGAACAGTACAAATGGTTTCTCTTGTCATCGACCAGAAACAGCCCTAGTAGCAGGGAGTTGATAGTTTGCAAAGAGACGAACACTGTTTGAACATGGCTGGAAGTTAATCTCGATACCAGCATGGGCAAGAAAGTAGGATCCTTGCCAAAGCTTCGGATCAGATCTGGACAAGATTCGGGGTCCAAATACTGGTGCTTTTTAGATTCCAATGCCACCATTCCAATGATAGACAAGGCTGGGCAAACCACGTTTGGAGCATGATCTTGAGCGGCGATAAAAACCAATCTGTCCATGAATTCCTGGTCAATGGCATTCCATGCTGAGTCGTTCTGGGTTAGAAGACTACACAGTGCCATTAGACAATACCCCAAACTTGGCTCCTGAGCATCCAGGATGCCATGTTTAAGAGATAGTAGGGCATTGGCGGTATGTTTTGGATCTGCCAGAAGCTTTTCCGTCTCTATTGGAGATTTGAGCGTTTCGTAAACTGCTCTGTAATCCATTTTTATAAGGATAGAGGGACTGTTTGTACTTGGGTGGACAGAAAACTGGGCTACTTTTCTTATGTAGAGAGAAAAAGGGTGAAAATGGCTCTATTTTTTGCAGGTGGAAAAAAAAAAGAGGAGCAATGCGACAACGGTTGGCGCAACCGACCGTTGGGTCTAACAACCGTTGAGCCGAAACTAATTTTTTTTTTGAACGTGGCAGGAATTAAAGAAGCAAACTGGCGTGACAAGCACGTGACCTGTAGAAAGGTATTAATTTCGCCCAACTTGAAAGGTTCGCGAACTCCAAAACCAATTAGCACCAGAACAGATATCAAAACCTGCACAAATGGATCCTTATGCTGCCTTGAACGAGATGGTCAAAGAGCTTGGCTCGGAGACTCAAAAGCTGGCGGAGACGCACAAAGAATTTCGGGACCAGCAGCTCAAAGTGTACCAAATGGGCTGCGAGGTGCATTCTACTGCACAACACGTGAAGGACGGGAAGTGGATCGAGAATAATGCGAATGGTGGTAGTGATAAAAAGATATAATACAGTGTACATACTCTAGGAAGCTTGTCTGGGGTTGGTGGTGCTACTTGTGCGTGTGGCTCAGTGGCAGCTATTCTTGTTTTTGTTCTTTAGGTTCGGGTTCTTCCAGGGGTTGAGTTTCGGGTTCAGCTTCGGATTCAGTTTCCTTGGATTCAGTTTCGTTGGATTCAGTTTCGTTGGATTCAGTTTCGTTGGATTCAGTTTGCTTGGATTCAGCTTGCTTGGATGATTCAGCTTGCTTGGATGATTCAGTTTCGTTGGATGATTCAGTTTCGTTGGATGATTCAGTTTCGTTGGATTCAGTTTCGTTGGATGCAGTTTCGTTGGATTCAACCTCCTTAGATTCAACTGCCTTAGATTCAACTGCCTTAGATTCAACTGCCTTAGATTCAACTTCCTTAGACTCAACTTCCTTAGACTCAACTTCCTTGGACCCAGCTTCTGGCTCAGCTTGCGCTAATACCTCAACTTCAGCATCTTGCCTCGACTTGTCATTATCAACCATTTCAATCTGCCCCTCCGAATCAGAAACCACAGGGTCCCCCTTATCATCTACAGAATATAGACTCTCTGGCGCCGGCATGGCCTTGACGTTTTCTAAAACCACCTGAGAAGCATTCCCCGCACCATCAATATGGGACAACTTGTCCTGGAAATACTCCACGTCACGAAGCATGTTATTCTTCTCGTCTTTGGATTTAAACTCGACGTGGGTGTACTTTTCTAAGAGTTTCCGTTTATATATGTCGAATATTCGACTCGTTATGTCCTAGTAATGTTAGCGTTGATAAATAGCCCCTCAAAAGCCGCGAAATACATACCAAATAAGTCTGATGAGGCAGAATATTCCTCACAATCTTGACCAATATCGTCACATCCTTACACAGATCAACCATATACTGGTTGACACCAGGCTCGGTAGACGACCGAACAGACCAATCTACCTTCGCTATCGACCGCGCGTGGTTGTCCATTCGGTCATTCATCAGCTTGATGAACTTATCTCTGATCTCATCTTGCAGTTGCTGCATAGATCTCTTGGAGTTGTCCAACTCCTGAAGGCGACTTTGCATCATGGCTGGGTACCTATGAAGAAATTCGCGGATATATGGGACCAAGTTGACAATCAGGTTTAGCGATTCTGAAGCTAGCGACAAATGCTTCGCCGTGATGTGTTTCAACTGGCTCTGTTCCACTCGCACTGCTCTCGCTTGCAAAATCAAGTCATTTATATTATAGGTAAACTTGTTCAGGAGCTCGTTGAGATAGCCACACACATCGTTACCCAGGTGGGGCATGGCATTTGCTAAAATCAGGTACCGTTCGCAATACTGAACCACCTCGACAGCACCTCTGGCGATGATAAAACTTGTGTGTTCTACAAACACATTTTTCGGCAAAGTCTTGGTAGCTGGTGCTGGGGCTTGTGCTTGATCAGTGGTGTCGCTAGTGCTGGAAATATCAGCAGCCGCACCATGTGCGGCTTTCTCTTTTTCCTTTTCCCCACTATCTTTTGATCCTCCTGTAACCTCTTTTGCACTTTCGGCCCATTCGGCTGGTACAGAGGCCGCACTCTTGACGATTCTATCGACTGTGGCCTGGATCTGGGGAGTAATCTCATATTCCTTCCAATTATCGCGCTCCATGACCAACTGGAGCTCACCCAGGCACCGCCGATGCATCGTCTGAATGTATGTCTTGATTTGGTTCGTCATCATCGATCGTAGTTCATCGCCTGTCTCCCCACAGATGTTCTCGCATTCAGTCAGGAACAAATGGTTGAGCATAAAATAGTTAATAAACCTCTGTACCGACAGCCCCGAAACCACCTGGGTCTGGCGAGCCTTCAGTACTTTCACCATCCTTTGGATCGATAGCCGAACCACACTGGCCACAATGTCACTCAAATCCAAAGGCACCCCAGAGCCAGAGTTGCTCTTTTGCGACGTTATATCCAGCAGTAGCTTTTGATGCACTGAGAGCCTTCTAAACAGCTCCGCTAGAGACGTGTACACATCTCGGACCATCTTCTCTGCGGCCTCTGGAGTCATGTCTAGTAGAGCCGCTCGCAGGGCATTACTCTTATCGTTGATGCTTCGGCTCGTCATGCTGGAAGTCACAGAGCTTGTGTCATCGCTATTATTGCTATCATTATTAGTACTATTGGGCAAGTTTGTTCGCACCACATCTTTCGCCTCGCGAATAACCATTTCTCGATACGACTTGAAGGCTAGAGATACGTTATCCGAGCGGCTCAGCCCTTCGAAAGACACCTCCAGATCCTTTCTGAACCCTGGGTCAACATTTTTGTAGTCCACCATGGTCGACCGCGATGCTAGTCTCTTTAGGGTATCTTCATGCGATACAGACTCGTAATGGCTGCGCAAATCTTTGATCAACGTATTGGCGAACACAGATGCATAACTCTCGCCAGCCTTGTTCCTCAAGTTGCACAATGCTTCTCTCAGCATGCTCAACCCATTGACAGAACGCAAGTCCACTATTGGGTGTTTCCACTGCGCAGTCCACTCGCGAACCTGCTTGTGGCCGGAATCGCCAGCAATCAGTGCTTCTATTGAATCTATCATGTCCAAGCAAGGGCCAACCTTGTTCTCTTCTTCGTACAGTGCCTCTGCTTCATCACTTTTGCTCATCACCATGGCCATTTGGTCCAATGCTTGAGCCAAGACAGCGATATTTCTGCGCCGCTGCTTCAGCTTAAGAGACTCTATTCCACTAATAGCTCGCTTCTCATCCACCAGGGCCAGATCCTTCCGGAGCCGGTCGATCTGGTCTACACAGTTCGCCGCCTGCTGCTTGATATCCTTCAGATCGTCCAGGGCAGAGAAAAACGATGCCGATGCGTTGGATATCTCGTTGATCAGATGCACCTCCACGGTATCAATGTACCAAGTGAGCTTTTCTTGAAGAATTGAGTTATTGGCCAGTATTTTGCGCGACCCGGTATCGTCCTCAGACTCTTTATCTTCATTTTCTCTGACAATGTCACTCTTTTCGCTTACAACATCGAAGATCCGTGGGTTGTCTAGCTGGAAATTCGTCTCAAAAAACACATCAGGGATCGATGACAATGGGGTTACTTCACGTGCAGGTCGCTGGCCAGAGTCATTACTTCTAGTATACTTCATTCTGGACTCGTAGAACTCACTGTACTCCTCAGTCAGAGTATTGAGGTAGTTTGTGAATTCAGAACGTTTGATTTTCTTGATCTGGGTCAATGTCACTGGAGGTATATCCTTAGCGGTGGGTCCACGGAACGTGGAACTGGAGGTGGTCGAGGAGGACGATCCTCCATCAACCAGTTCTGCGATTGAATTGGCCCCCAGCGTGGACTGCTCACCGGGATTGTGTCCATAATTAAACCCAACAGGCATTGGGGAGGACGATATGCTGGATCTGATGTTTAGTCCCATGCTCATGCTGCTACTTGTTATGCTACTGGATCGTCGATGAGACGGAGTGTGTATAGGAGTTCGGCCCTCTGGGGCAGGTGAGGGAGTTGGTGACCGAAAAACCGGAGCTGCCAGAGCAGACTGTGAGGAGCGACTCGACTCTACTGAAAGTCTTGCCGTGTTTCGGTCCATCTCTTGTCAGGTTTATTATTCAGAAGTGGTGGTTTGATGGTGGATTATGTGTTGTTTCAAAAATTCCCAACGTCGTCGGCGACGCGAATCAGTCGGGTGAAGATCTCTGGGGCATTCTGGGGAATGGGAATGGATAGATGGTAATATGGAGAATGGATAGGTGGAAATATGGATAACGGTTAGATGACAATATGGAGAATGGATAGTACAAAACAGAGATATATAACACAGAGATAAATTAAGATAAGCTAGTTCTTCTTCCAATGGCCGTGCCAAAATGATGAAGCAAAATCCTTAGCTACACTCACCGCACTGTTTATGCGTCCAAGCCGTCTATCCTCGCTCGAGTTGGAGCTCGCTGGCGAGATGGTCTGTTCATGATGCTGCAACTGCGATTGTGATACTTCAGGCTGCTTCTTAGGCCCAACAGAACTTGTATGGGCTTCCCCCGATACTAGTTCTGACGAATCAGGCGGCGAAAGAATTGGAGGAGATAGCACACTTGAAGAAGTGGCTTCTGCCGAGACACTTTTTCCAGCAGTACTCTCTACATCTAAGCCATCGCCATGATGATGGTGATGATCACTAAACTGGCCAATCGCAGTCTCATTGCTAGTCTGCGGTGCCACTGGCTCAGAAACTACACTTTTACTGGGCCGTGTGAACGACTCATACGAGTTGTTCGACCGCGGAGAATGATCTGGCGACGGCTCTGGCGACTCAAACACACTACTATAGTCATATGTCTTGTATACATGTCTTCGGTTAGCAGTATTGTGGCTCATGGCGTAGGCCACCGAATTCGATGCTTCTGTCTGCCGCTCCTCTTGCTCGTGGTCAGACAAGTCATACTTCAGCGTGGTCGCAGGCATGGGCTCAATAGTGATAGACTGTTGGTTTCTCATGGCTGGCAGCGAAGCATGTGAAGTTGATCTGACCATCAAGAACAGTCCATCTTCGTCCTCGTCCTCATCATCATCTTCTTCCTCGTCCTCATCGCTGTCGGAATAAACACCTTCATCATCGTATTCTCCGTCCTCGTCATCTGTGTCGGGATATGATATTACTCTATACTGTTCGACACGGTCGTTGAAGTGGATATGCCGTGCGGCTGGTTTAGGCTCTTCTACAGAAGGGGTCGAGAGTGCAGCGGACGATGCCGTCTCATTGGCAGCTTCGGTTCTAGCGTCAGTTCTATCAGCACTTCGGCCCCTACTCTGTTCTTCGTCATTGTCTACTAAAGTCGAAGATTCCTGAGGCGAGAGGGATGCAGATTCGCCCTTCAGATCTTGTGTTTGTTGCTGCTGCTGTTGTTGATGATGGTGATGTTGTTGTGATGATGGCTGCTGTTGTACGTACTGCTGGTTTACCCGTGAATGGACGTTTGGGATCACTGGTGCCCTATGCCTGTAATTGTGCTGGCGGAAATAAAAATCTACCTCGTTGTTGTTACCTCCACTCGCCAAGCTCGACGTATCAAGAATCTTCTGCGACGCACTTTTCTTCTTAAGAATAGGCTTTGTCACTAGTCCTGAGGAGTTGGATGAAGTTGGAGACAGCGTTGCTCCCTGTCCATCTGAGTCGGACAAAGTTGGGGACAGTGGTGTGCCCACTGAAGCCGCAGTATGCCTATTCTTCTGGTTATTGTCACCAGAGGATTCTAAAGAATACGAATGGGAGGGTTCCTGATATAATGGGCCATATAACCATGTGACATCGTAATCCTTAAGCCAGTTAACGCTCTCTGGCGAAACAGTTGACAGATTGTACTTGGCTTTTGTCCACGTTCGCCACGATGCATTTTCGAGTCGCGCAGCATTGGCCACATCTTTACGCCTTAGAACAATATATCGCCACGAGGCCGATATATCTGATTCCTTCCAGTTGTGAGATAAATAGTCTACATGTCGCTGCGGTTCATGCTGAACCGCACTGTCATCATTCATGGCAACTAGATCGGGAGATCCGGGCATTTGTAACGAAGACCTGGAAGACGAGTCGCTATCGTCATAATCGATACCAGTTGTGGTAGTGGAGGGCGAGTTGGCACTTTCCACATAACCACTAACATCGTCTACAAATGACGTATCGATGTTTTCCTCGTGCTGGGTTGTAGCAAACCCAGACGAGCCGGATGAGTTTAGTTGATATGCATTATTATTACTAGTGCTCGTAGGCTGCTGGTCTCGGTCAGAAGTCCCATCACTGATGCTTAAATGAGGATAGTCTGACTTTGATCCAATCAAATCCATAGCTGAATATCCACTGCTGCTTCCATTTAAAACCCCGAGCGACTGGGTTCTTTTTAAGCCGAAACTTGATTTCTGGAATGTGTCATCGTCGTCTGCTACGACAGCACCAGAGATCTCGTTCAAGTTAGTATTTCTTTTTGGACGTGTATCTTCTTCTGAATTAGATTGTTCCGTATTTGATGAAGAGGTCATTTTTGATTCGTCTCCATGTGTAGATGAAGTCATGTTGTTTATTTGCGTTCGCACTTATTGTTTTTATTTTTGTTGTTGCTGTTCTCTTCCAATCTCACGAACTGTAGTTTTGTTTTTTACACCACATATACAAGTCTCCTCTCACACTTTCAAAACTTTCATATATCTATATATATATATATATATATATATATATGTGTGTGTGTGTGTGTGTGTGTGTGTGTGTGTGTGTGTGTTTAGTAGTTGTATCTCTTGAGAGTTATATCCGTTGGGCCGTTATACCTTTCTTTTTTCAAACCTAAAAAGGGAGGTATGGAAAAACGAGAGAAAACAGATAGTAGACTCCTAGTCAATACAAGATCCTGTTTATATCTTCAAACAGAATAGAAGAACAAAGTGTGGAGAGAAGTAGAAAAATTAGGGGAAATCCAATAAACAAAAAATACAATGAGGTCGGTCGGTCTTCTTTGTTGCAGAGAGATTTTTTTTTTCCTACTAATCCCAAAGCTTACTCAACGCCGCCGGCCGGACCCTGTTTTTAGGGTGTGCTGTATATTACTCGTAATTTGGCCCCCTTTGTAGGTGTTTCCTTCGACACAAACCAATTTACAAATCACTCAGTGATTAATTAACTGAGCTGTTCAATTGATTTGCTTGGTCGGTATTAACTGTCCAGGTTGTTCTTGGTACAAATAACAGGTGCGAGTATGAAGTTTCGAACTAACGCACTGCCACTTTTGACAAATATTAAAATGGGCTAGTTAAGTTACAGAGAGCTCTGAGCTTAATCACTGATACCACTGAGGATAAACCTTAAAAAGCTGATTTCTCCCCAGATTTTATCAAATGTGCCACTGTTTCAAAGAGGCTAAGTTTTTTTTTTTTTTAACTTCTTCTCTCTCCAGATTGATCGTCTGTTAGCTTATATTTGTTTGTGATTCTCCCTCCTCACTTATATTCGAGCCTCTTTCAGATAGTATTCCGTATCTGTTCAAAAGTGCCTTCTCAGTGAGCCTTTCTCCACTACAACGAGTATTGTGTGATGCGATGCGATGTGGAGGGAGGAAAGAAAACGGGTGATCTCGGCAGCTACAAGAGATAAGTACGTCAGGCAACGTGTTGGATCGTATTTTCTGTGGAAAACAGGACTGTTTTTGCTGAAAGGTCCTTTCGATAGAAATGTACTTCGGGGTGATGTTGAATCAAATGGTACGATTTTGTATTATAAAAAGATAGGAATTGTAATAGTTAAGGGAGAATAGGCGGCTAAGGAATAAATCGGGTTGTTCAAGGGGGAAAAACTCGGAAGGTCTAGGGATGCCCGGTACTGAATCCTAGTGGTGGGAAATGGTCACGTGATCTGTGATTAGGACGGTACAAGTTAGATGACGCCTAGTGCAAATGTAATAGTGAGTTGGCAGATAGATGGCTACTTCAGAAATTGATAATATCAACTGAGAGTGAATAAGAAAGTATTTAGTTACAATGTACTACTCGGTTAAACACAATGTCAATGCTGTGACTAGCCGATACGAAATAACTACGTACGTATGGTCACGTGACCCATACCTACTAATGTTGGATCGTCACTACACAGAATAGCCAGTCACCAGCAGCCAGATTCAGTACCAATCAATTTCCAACTAATAATATACATATAACGTTACAGCATCTTGACCCCCGCAAGTTTGCCATCTGACCCCTTCATCAACACTGCTTGATTCCGCTGCACAAGAATATCTACAACTTTGCGCAGAATCACCGGATCAATCCCATAGAATTCAGTGCTAGCCACCAAATCGCCCTGAGAGAGCTCATATAGCGTCAGAACTGTACCATTATGGCCAGTCTCGTGAATCCAGCCATTGATAATTGTAGCCCACTCCTGTGGGGTTTTGAAATAAATAAGAATAGTATTTTCGCTCTCCGGAGAAGTCTCTGCCTGGCCCTGCTTGATCATGTAGTCAAACACAAGCCGGATCGTATCCGGTTTGAGCGCCCTGTTAATGGACTCATTTCTGAATAGCTCACCATCAATAGCTCCTGTGTGATCGCTATTAGCACTAGCGTTGTCCCGGGTCCGGCCCAGATCTAATGTCCATATGCGGTAGTAGGAGCAGTAAGCTAGAATCAGATTTGACCAGTTTGTAAGCTGAGCCTTCCACGTCTGCTCGTTTATCTGTTTTGTAAAGAACGGTTTGAATTGGTATATCTGGGGAAATTCAAATGACATTATGGACTAGTGGAACGTAGTGTAGTGTGTGTGGATAAAGCTCCGATGGGACCGTTTTATTTTTCCCATTCTGATAATATAGTACAATAGGACAAAAACCCTCCAACCACGATTGATAATAGTACCGACGATGAGCGCAGAATTGGACGAGATTTCTAGCTCCTCTGTTGACCTTATTAGACAATTATACCAGTACAAGTTTGGCATTCCATCAGTCGGAAGCTCAGTGCTGTCAGCGAAGGAAAGGCACTATCTCGACCTAATAAAATCCAGGACCTCTGATGACTCGGAGACGCGTCCTCTACCAGTTCAGGACTTAGATCCAATCCAAAACGCTCTTTTTAAGGGCGAGACTATACGAGATAATAGCCTGTACCCTCTTATACAGGCACGGGACTCGATATCTGACCTGATCCAGGAAAAGCATAACTCGATATCTAAATTAGAACGGCAGAAACGACAAATGGTGGAGTCGAATCAAGAGCTTCATAGCAAGAATGGCGAGCTGGTGGCTCGTATTACTGACAAAATGAATGATTTGAAGGACAAGCAGAGGAGTGCATTTAGCCAAGAACAGTACGCGGAATACGAAAGGGCATTGAGTCGATTGAATGACACCAGAACGAAATCGGCGGTATTGAATGAGTTTATTGTGGCACTGATAGCTGCCGGAGGGGTAGACTGGAGTGTAGATCAGAGATTAATGGATCTAGTGATGGCTGTGAAGGAGGAGGACGATGACTTGATGTAGTCTCCGAGGTATACGATGATTTGATCTAGTCGCCGAGATGTGAAGACGATGAATTTACCGAGACAGAGGATAAGAGACGAGATGGTGGATAAATCTCAGGGTAGTTATAGAGCGGATGAGTGCATTGAACCACAAATTCAATGGATCAACAAACTATCATAGCTGATTTATCACACACAGCTCGGATGAATACTTCAAAGGGCAAGTATTCGGGTCACATGACCTTTATTTATTTACAATGATACAATATTCTTCTACCACTAGCACACACACCTACAGCGGATAATACCGCGAATTAACAACATTCCAGTCAATAGAATCCCACCACTTTTCCAAATAGTCTGCTCGTCCAGCAACAGAGTAATCCGGCAAATACGCCTGCTCCCACACATTGCAAGCAAGAAGGCCAATGATGTGGTTCTTGTCTTTACTGGCAACTAACTCACCTACCTCTGCCACAGCCTGGTTCGTCTCTGTATCAGTCACCCCATTGAGATCAAACATCTGAGATCGAGCAATATCAAATGGTGTTCCGGCATTGTAGCATGACATGGTGTACAACGACTTGTCAGCATCTTCCAGCAAAAACACCCATCCACTGCCTAAAAGAGAATCCGCCTTTTGCAGCATATCTTCCCGCAGACCATCCAAGCTACCCCATGTCTGTTCAATTTTCTTTTGTAGTTGGATGTTTGGTTTTGTACTGTTTAAACCTGGCTCAGTCAAAGATTCGACAAAAAAGTGATTGTTGAATGCTTGCGACGCATAGTTGAAAACATGGGCCTGGTCAGATTTTCTGGAAGTATTTTGCAGGATACTGAATGGAGCTCTAGTTTCGTTCTCAGTTTCGATTGTGAGCTGAGTTAATCGCTTGGTTAGGAAATGCTGGTAGTCGGTCCACACGGTATTGAACCCTTTGGCGCTGTATAGGCCGTTGATGCCCTGTTTAGTGTATAATTCTTGGTTCGCAAGTTTCGGGACTGTATGAATTGACCTCGATGCAGCCCGGGGTTGTACACGAGCTATCCTTGTTGCTGATTTCCACATAATAGTGAGCTTCGATTTTTTTTTTCCTAGATTCTCTGTCGAGTGGTTTTGAAAAATTTTGGGGTTTTCTCACCGGCGAAAGTGGGAAAAGCGCGAATCGGTGCGAAAGCCGCACGCACGTCCAAAAATGGCTCGCAGAGCGGTTGGCGATTACTTCGATTAGGTTACTCTTATCGAACGAACTTTCGGTATACCTGGGGAAGGGCTATTTAGTTAGTCATTCACAAATACTGAAGATGACCTGTATGTCAGTTGGTTCCAGTGGTATTGGGCATTCCAGAAATCTTGCTCCATACTTCAGTTCTGAGTAAGTATGACACATCGGTGTGTCATCTTGCTGGACAATTCCCGATTGTCGAGTGATCATCTATACATGAAGCATTGGAAAGGGATATCTGAGTCATTTTGTCTCCAGATTTTCTGAGCTTGTCCACCCAAAGTAATAAATATTACGGCTCATAGTTGTTCCTGTTCCTTGATGGGCGCAGTGATGCCCATTCCAAAGCTTGGTATATAACTATATATATATATATACCCTAAGTTGGAAATTACTCAAATTTAAACCAACATATATAATCCGCCAATTCTAATATCCTAAAACATATATTCAATATGGGCTCTTCAAACACGAGAAAGCCATTGATACCGAGAAACCCGTCCCACTCTTCCTTAGCCACTGTCTACGGAAACTACGGATTCCCCACCACTTTCAACCTTTATCAGCAGTCAATACTGAAACAGAACTATTATCTAGCTGAGCATGCTAATTCTGATGTCCTCTACACAATAAGCTTCCCTGACGGTTGGAACGGGGACTTACTTCTTCATGCACCATTAGGGAATCAAAGACACACTTCTGCGCCAAATTCCAGGCGCATATCACCACAATGGATTGCCAAGATTAAAAAACGGAGTTTAGTCACCCCAGACTCCATCGTTCAGTTATATTCAGCAGAAGAAGATAACCAAAAACCGTCAAACGAATTCAGAGTACACAACGCAAGCACATATTCCTTCCGAGCACTAGTGGGTCACGAAAACTCTCAGAGGAGACGTGTCGAGAGCTTCGAGTGGAGGCACAGCCATGGCCCATTAGTGCGTTCTATGGGTCACAAATCTGGATACAAGCTTGTGAGGTTAGAGGGAACCAGTGATATAACTGACAACAGCAGAACGTACACCAGCGACGGGCACGAAGTAGTAGCAGTGAAATCCGGCGGACCAATCAAGAGCTACTCAAAACTAGGAGAATTTAAATTCGTAGGAAGTGGGTCAACTGGGGAGCTTGGGGAGACCTGGGCTCTCATGGCAGTTATGAGTTGGCTGACAATGTGGAAGCACGAGCTCGAGCCACCACGTCTCAACCAAATGACACATTATGATGCCTAGTGCATCGATGAGATGATTTGGGTCCAATTGTTCCTACCAAAGTACACGGACCAAATTCGATCTCCATCTAATTTAATAACCGTAATGTTTAGTATAGTTAACAGTACCGATCAAAAGTCTACCGCCGCACCGGAGTTCCGGGCACGAGGCGGTGGCAAGTACTAATTCTTCCACACACAAAAATATATTTTATACCATCATTGCATAACCTGACCTAAACAATAAAGAAAGATATAGAATTGGTCACCACATTATGAACACACTGAATATCGCCAACAGATGTTCAAAACGATTTTATTCGTCTTTGAGAACAAACTCCGGAGGGGGACGAAGGTACGATCCAAGGCGGATCCAGGAACAAATCCTGCTTCGTAAACAACGGATCGACGATGCCTATTATAGATCGCCTTCAAATAGTCTCCAGCAGACAGCCGGCGGCATCCTTCAAATGAATGATTCTATCTCAGAGATACTGTCCCACAGAACTTTGGTAATTGAACGGCGGCTAGAGATGATGAACGTCTTCCTGGGGTTTGAACAGGCTAATCGGTACGCCATCCTCGATACTCTCGGCAACCACATTGGATACATGGAAGAAGAGGATTTCGGAATCACCAAGGCAATTCTGAGGCAAGTGTATAGATTGCATCGACCCTTTTCCGTCAGAGTATCCAATAGACATGGTGAGCATGTGATGACGATTCGCAGACCTTTCTCTTTCATCAATTCCCACATCAAAGCTATTCTACCTTCAAACCGGCAGGAGAACGAAATCGTTATTGGAGAAACCAAACAGCAATGGCATCTTTGGAGGAGAAAGTATAATCTCTTCCTGAGCAGTGGTGAAGATGAGTTTACTCAGTTTGGTGCCGTCGATGCCCCATTCTTGTCGTTCTCATTTGCGGCTCAAGACGAGGAAGGTAGTGTTTTGGGTGCTGTCGACAGAAACTGGGTGGGGCTAGGACGAGAGATGTTCACTGACACTGGTGTTTATATACTGCGAATGGATCCTGCATCATTCGAAGGGATGGAAAATGAGTATCCACAGGTAGCGGGGCCATTGTCTCTTGATGAACGCGCTGTAATGTTGGGTACAGCGGTGAGTATTGATTTCGACTACTTCTCGCGACATTCGCGACATGGAGGAGGGTTTTTTGGGTTCTACGACTACGAGTAAGAGTCCCGAGAAACTTCCAGGCCCTGTGAATAGTAAATTGGAGAACACGTATATTATCTGTTCCTGATTTGATGTATTTATATAACCAGTGATTTAGCTGTTTAGATTCCTTTCTTTTCCCCATGGTTCGAATCTTTCATTGTGAGAATTTGATCATTTTCTTTTACACGATCCAAATCTTATGCCTTATTTCTGTCTGAAAACAACCTACTCGAAAGTTCCAATATGTATGTGTAATATCGTAAAGCCGCACACGTTCGGCTTAGGGCTCTGTGACCGGCCGGTCCCAATCTCAAACTTCACCACCACTACACACTCCTATACACCATCACCATGTCTTCCTGGAATACTATCGAATCCGATGCTGGTGTCTTCACGGAACTGATTGAAAACCTGGGTGTAAAAGGAGTAGAGTTCGAGGAACTGCTCTCCATTGACCAAGAGTCGTTACAGCAGGTTAGCCCTTATGGGGTAATTTTCCTATTTAAATACCGGGCCAGCCAGTATCGACAATCTGCTGCAAATGGCCCCCAAGATGGACAATACTCAGATGATCCAACGGTTTTCTTCGCTCAGCAGACTATACAAAATGCGTGTGCCACCCAGGCTGTCTTGAGTGTGTTGCTGAATCGGCCAGATTTACACATTGGGGAAACTCTCGAGGCCTTCAAATCTTTCACAGAATCATTTGACCCAGAGCTACGAGGTGAGGCAATATCTAATTCCGACCAGATCCGATTAGTGCACAATTCATTCTCTAGACCTACCCCGTTTGCAGATGATTCAGACGACAAGCCTGACCGAGACGAGAACGACGATGGGCTGTACCATTTTATTGCCTATGTCCCGGTAAACGGCACGCTATATGAGTTGGATGGGCTTCACCAAAAGCCCATTGCGCATGGGGAGTGTAGCAAAGAAGATTTCCCTCAGAATCTGTCAAAAGTTTTACAAAAACGTGTAGAAAACAGCCCTGCTGGAGAGATGCGGTTCAATTTGATTGCATTGACACAGGATAAGCGAGAGTTCTATGAGCAGGCTGGTGACACCGAGTCTCTCGCTCGTGAAAAGACTAAACGGAATGAATGGCATCGAGAGAACCTACTGAGGAGAGAAAACTTTGTCGGTTTGATATATGACCTGACCAAGGGTGTCACGGGAAAAATGACTGACGAGCAGTTCAAGCAAGCAATTGAGAAGGGCCGTAGTGCCACTATGGCCAAGATTCAGCAGAGGCAGCAGTAGGCAATGGAGAATATTTCTTCATGCGTACTAGCGATTTATTAGTTGGTTCCACTTATCTTATGTACAACACTATCTAATTTGAGTCGATAGAAGTCCCCGTCCCCTGGCCCCGAGTGCGGCTCAGGACTGGAGCTCTGATTAAGCCATTTAGAAACTCCACTATTCGCTCTCTTTCTTCACATTTATTCTTTTTAATGCAATTATAGCGCCTAGAGTGTCTCCCTCCCCCATTGGTATACAATCAATCAGCCATAGTTTACTATTATTAATATTCTTCTATCTTGCCTCTAAACCAACCGCTTTCTGCTCTTCTAGTCCTGTTTGTGCTCTTTCGGATAAGTTTGTCAGTCTGTAAAACATATAAAATGTCATGGCAATCAACAAGACGTTCAACAACCGAATCACATGTACAGGATAATCACAGCGCTAAGATAAGAAAAAACGACGAGAATGCAATGCCTGATCCAAGTTATTCTACCGATAACCGTCTGAAAATGGATCCACCACACAAGCGCCAGCCAGCTGTCAAACAAGTTTCCCCGCTTAATAGAGAAGACAAATTTGGGCGCTTAATATCGAGAAATGCTTTGAACTGGAAACCCCAAAACCAACCTAGCGCGAAGATGTCTTCAGCAGCGAATCGACAACTTCCTAATCAGCTTCCAAAGTCGTGGAAATCCGATGTACAGAGCGTCAATTACGACGATGAATATGCAATTTTTGTAGGTAATGTCCCGCTGGACGTTAGCCTTGGGGATTTTCGGCGGGTCTTTCGACAGTTTGGTATGTATCCATTTTGTGCAATAACCTCAGACGTACTAACATCACTACCGCTATTACAATGAATATCAAGGCCAAGTGGAAGCGCTGTTTATCAAGCGAAAACCAACTATGAGGAATTTGACTTTTGGGTTTGTGAAATATCGAACCCTCCAAGCTGTTCGAAATGCTCTATCTTGCTCTGAACCATTATATTTAAACAATTCTATGCTCCAAATCAAGCCCCGTACAAATCCAATGGGAAAGGTTTGCGGTAATTCCTCTATTGAAGAGTCTAATTCTGCTAATAGCAAATCCAAACTTAATGGTGCACTATTAAAGAACAACGTCGAAGAGCTGCCCAAAACAACACAGAAAGCTAGGGAATCAGGAAATCAAGATATATCAGGGATTCAAAAGTCGCATTCCACAGAATCACAACCGAAATCACAATCGGGAGCTCAAGAAAAGGAAACTCGCTACCATGATCACCAAACGACCAAAGTTCTGCGAGTGGACGGGATTCCCGGGGGTTGGGGTGCTAATTTCCTCTATGCCATTTTCTGTAACTACGGCCCAGTGGATTCAACATTCATTTACGATGACAAAGATGAGTTCGGAACCCGTCAGGGGTTGGTCCAAATTGATGATGCTGCTGCCCGTATACTATGCCATGAGATCAAGCAAGTTTTTGTACATCAGTACTGCCTTTTGATCCACGCTAGTGATCTATCAAGCATTGCCGAAGTCTACAGGTATTCATCAATGGAAAAGGGTAAGATTTGCAATGGAATAGACTCAGTTGATCAGCTTGACATGATTCCATACCCATATCCGTATCCACCACCGCCACAACTAAAGCCAGATTCACCCTCTTCATCCTTGTCTGCAAGACTGCCCCTGCTACCTCCAATGGCTTTCCCACCGCTACCATTTCTACCTTTAAGCTCGCCTCTGATGGGATCTTTACCAACGCATTATGGAGTGCCTTGTGCTCTTTCACTTCCAGAGAAAGTTCTAGAGCTCGGGCCAGCATCGCAGGATCGATCAGGTATGTACCCAGTGGTGGGAACGAACCTAGTTACATCCTCAGATTCAGTCCCAATGAGTCCTGCTGTTCCTCCACCAGTCATTACAACCGCTAGCGAAGAGTCGAGCGCACCAGCACTAGCACCAGAGCCAAATCCACCACCAACAGCACCAAATGCCCTGGAATCTCTAGCAGTTTCTACAAAGAAAGAAAATTTGGGTAGAAGTTTGCGAGTGAGAACCCAAAGTGATCGCCAAATATTTGTGAAGAACCTTGACAGGAGCTTGATTCAGAATGACAACGACTTTAGATTGCTATTTTGTATTTACGGCGAGATTGAGCAGTGCACTCTGTGCCAGTACCCTAACGGAGACTCACGAGGATTTGGATTTGTCAAATTTGAGAAGTGTGAGGATGCCGTGCAGGCTTTAGAGTCCATGAACCGCAAGACCATTGGCGAGGGCACTTTATTTGTCAAGTTTGCCGTGGTGTATTAACGGAGAAAAAATTGTAGAGCTAGCTAGAACCGAACTAATAAGCACCGCTAGAAGTGATTCCCAAATCAGTAGATCAAATGATAATATTAATAAGAATGTATCGGATGCCGCTCGAAGTTGGCACATAAGTCTCTAAATCGGCTATCGATGGAATATGTGCCCACGCGGGGAGAATGGATCCCTGTGGGGTACTGGGAGACCGACCCCTGTGGAAGGCACATTACCAAGTGATCAACTGATCGAGTATCAAACTCGAATTTTACTATTTTTTAAATTTAAGCTCCTTTTCTCCTACACAGTTTTTAGTTCTAAGAGGTTTGGAATGATAGCTATGCAAGCAGTTTAAAACGCGCGAAAGACATCCGTTGAATAACTGAGAAAAAAAAAAGATATCTAGTAAAACAGAAGCAAAAAAAAAAAAACAAGTATACATATAAAATGTCACTGGCTACAGGTCTTAGTACCAAGGATCAACATGTTCTCTCGGCCATCCTGAGCAGTGGCGATGAGCCCACCGCTGAGAGAGCAGGTAATCAGCAAGTCGTCGTCGACATGGAGATGCCTCCGGACCGACACGTTAGTCGAGTGGAAGAACTGGTGAGGCTCGAGAAAGAAGCGATCAAACTAGTCGAAGAAGGAGGAACACAGAACATGGAAACCGGAATGACGATATTCAACGACATTATAGATCGGGAGCCGTTGTACGCGTCGGCGTACAATAATCGAGCTCAACTGCGACGATTGCTCCAAGATGGCACGAACTCTCGCCAGAGTATCATTGAGGATCTTAAGAAAGCTATTGAGTTGGCTCAACCTGTGCCTCATGGCGGTAGTAGCACCATACGGGTGTCTAAGATGCAAGGCACGATTCTCTGCCAGGCATACACCCAGTTAGGTGGCATGTACCTTAGTCTTTTGGATGAAGGGTCATCGGAGGAGAGTAGTCGATGGGAGCTAGAGGAGAATGCTAGTACGAGTCTACACTTTGCCGGGCTGTTTGGCAATGAGCTGGCTTCAGCTGTCGCTACTAAGGTGAATCCATATGCCCAGTTATGCGGGAATATGGTGAAAGAAGCGTTGGTTGCCGAGTACTGTCAGCAAGTATAGTTTTTTGGACCAGTAACCGTAGGAGTAATAGTAATCATTACAAATAGCAAGAACCGTGGATAACCGAGTATATTTGCGATTGGAATGGGCTCATGCAGGTATCGATAGAAGGCACTTGCTGGCCTGTTTGGGTTTTAGTTCTCCACAGCGGAATGAAGTGTCGGAACGATACTGTGTGGAGCTTCAAAGCACCGCGAATAACCGAAACTTAACGCGGCTCGATGTCTTGGATAGTGGATTAAATAGACATACTTCAAACTTGTCTCCAAATAAGGCTCTGTTGTTACATCATCCAAGGGAGAGGGAGATTTTTGAGTGCCATAGCCCCCTCTTTAGACGAATTTTTGGGCATGGCAGTTCAGATCGAGGATCCCAAATAATATATAAATAGCGGAGCTGCTACTAGTTTATCCCTTTGCCGTTAAATTAAACTTTTTGAATCCCGAACCAGGTCGATTAGAACTAGTACCTTTTGTGCAAATATTTTTTTTTTTCTTTCTTAAGTTTCTTCCTTATTTTCAGAAGTTATACATAGAAAAAAAAAAAAAAAAAAGAACCGTGTTGCTAAGCATAGTGGCCTATCAAGAAATTGGTGCTCGATAAACCTGTAAATAAAGCTCGCGAAAAAATGACCGAAGATTCTCTATCCAACTACACCGGTTACGACCATGTAACCTGGTACGTAGGAAACGCCAAACAAGCTGCAAGCTACTACGTGACCCGAATGGGCTTTGAGCATTTAGCATACAAAGGCCTGGAATCAGGCAGTCGAGCAGTCTCGTCTCACGTGATCCGCAACGACAAGGTAATATTTGTCTTCACCTCTACACTGAGAAACAAGTCAGATGACCCACAGGAGCAGCAGCTGATTGAAGAAATCTCGAATCACGTGGCCAAACACGGGGACGCTGTTAAGGACGTGGCTTTCCAAGTAGACGACGCCACAGCAGTATATAAAGCCGCAGTGGCTAATGGCGCCAAGCCTTTAAGTGCCCCTGCAGAACAATCCGATGACCATGGTAAGGTAATCAGCGCCAAAATCAACACCTACGGTGAGACCACTCATACTCTGATCCAAAGAGATACCTACAAGGGGCCATTCTTGCCAGGCTACTTGGACTGCAGTGAGAAGAAGGACCCCATCAACAAGCTACTCGACAAAGTGTCGTTGCAGATAATTGATCACTGCGTTGGCAACCAGGACTGGAACTCCATGGACAGCGCATGTGCGTATTATGAGAAGGTGCTTGGATTCCACAGGTTTTGGTCTGTCGATGACAAGGACATTAGCACCGAGTACTCTGCATTGAAGTCCATTGTGATGGCTTCACCAGACGAAAAGATCAAGATGCCCATCAACGAGCCTGCGGTCGGTAAGAAGAAGTCTCAGATCGAGGAGTTTATTGACTTCTACGATGGACCAGGAGTCCAGCACATTGCATTAAAGTGTGAGAATATTCTGGAGACAGTAGCGCGGATGAAGGAAAGAGGAGTGGAATTCATCAAAGTTCCACCAACGTATTACGATAATATGCGAAAGCGTCTATCTCAGTCTAATCTGCGGCTCAACGAAAAGTTTGAGGATATTGAGGCATTGGACATTCTGATTGATTTTGACGAAGGTGGGTACTTGTTGCAATTGTTCACCAAGCCACTGTTGGATCGACCAACTGTGTTCATTGAGATAATCCAGAGGAACAACTTTGATGGGTTTGGCGCTGGCAATTTCAGGTCTTTATTTGAGGCTATTGAAAGAGAGCAAGACAAGAGGGGTAATCTGTGATCCAATGAGTGAGGTCATTCCACGTTATTGGTGTTATTATATCAGTGAGTGAGGTTAATCTCATGAATCAGGAGATGATCCTCGAAATTGACAACCAAAAAAGACCACTTGAAAAGTGAAATTGTTATACTAGTGATTACTAAAAATTTGAAAATCAAAATTAGAAAAAAAATAGTAAAAAAAATAATAAAAAATAGTGAAAAAAAGAAAGTGAAATGGAGTGACTATATATCTTCTAGACAATATTCTACACAGTTATTCCACAAAAAAAGATCTGTCTTCCAGCAGATCCCTATGCTAATCACGCAATCAGGTTGTGCTCCTGCAACTTGGCCTTCAACTCGCCAGACTCCAACAACCTCGCAATGTCGTCCTCAGTGCCAATGTGCTCTTGTTTGATAAACACATTTGGCACAGTATTCTGATTGGAGATCTGAAGAAATGCTTGCTGGAGCTCTTTGCCATTGTCGAGTTTGTCCAGCTCCACAACATGCATCTTGTCGGCGGCGTTTAGATCACTAAACACCTTTTTGCCGTACACGCAGTCTGGGCACCAGGTCTTGGAGACCATCAAGAAGTCATTCTTAGCAATGAGGTCTTTTGCTTGTTGAAGCTCAGCCTCTGGGGCAGTAGCAGGTTGTTCTTGAGTAGACATTTTTTTCTTTTAGATTCTCTTTTGGCTTAAGGGATGGGGGAAGTGGACAACATTGAAGTAGTGATCAAACGGCACTATTAAAAATTGTTTTTGAACGGCGCGTTGTCGGCGGACCGGCAGCGAGCCGCACGGCGATATATAAGAGTACATAAATTGAAGAAGTAATAACACAAAAGCATCTCGTTAATGAGAAAGAGAGATCTGGATTGAGAGAGCAGCATTAAACCATGAATACTGCAGAGAGTAAGAGGGAGGTGAAGATTGAGAGAGGCGTGAGTGAGACGAGGGAAGCTCCGTTTGTGTCCTGAGCGAGTGAGCCAGAGGCTGAACCAGAACCAGTATCTGAGCCAGAGCCAGAGCCACTACCGGAACCACTATCAGAACCAGATCCAGAACCTGAACCAGATCCACTACCAGATCCACTACCAGATCCACTACCAGATCCACTACCAGATCCACTACCAGAACCACTGCCAGATCCACTACCAGATCCACTTCCAGTACCACAGGTAGAACAGCCAGAACCAGAACCAGAACCAGAACCAGATCCAGATCCACTACCAGATCCACTACCAGAACCAGAACCAGAGCCAGAGCCAGAGCCAGAACCAGAACCAGAACCAGAACCAGAACCAGAACCAGAACCAGAACCAGATCCACTACCTGATCCAGATCCACTACCAGTAGCAGTAGCACTAGGAACAACAGTAGAGTTCATCCCACTACCTGTAGCTGAAGGAGTGGCCGTGGCCGTAACATTCATGCTCGCAGTAGAGTTGCTAGCACTTCCAGAAGTCGCCGCAGCAAACGCAGTAGTGATAGTGGTACATCCATTAGGAACCTTTTGGCCATTCACAGCATCAACCAAAAACTTCAGGGCATATGGCAGACCTGCAAGATCTGTACCAGTATGATCAGTATCCGGGTCCTTGTAATATTGAATTGAGGCCCCATGACTACAGAAATCTGAGATGGCACTATCCAAAGCATCTTGCGGAACAATTTGATCCTTCAAACCGTAGTAGACAAACATAGGGGCTTTGGGTTTGGCTCCGCCCATTGTCAATGTATCCACTACACTCTTTACTTCAGGTCGGCTCCAAACAGATGTGCCATCCTTGTAATAGCTGTACATATCCTTACCAGCATAATCCAGCACATTCTGGATTAGGCACTTCTTGTCGGAAGCCAAAACTTCGGTCTTGTTGGCAAACATATCAGTTTCTTTGAGCGCATTCAAAGTTGGATACTCGGTAGCAAGCCCCAGCATGGTAGGAGCGATAAACCCTGCAAATGGTGTCTTGTTGATAAAAAATCCCGTAGCAGTCATGTTTACCACAAAACCTCCAACAGCTACACCAGCAATATTTAATTCTGGTGCATAATCAGGGGCCAATTGATTTGCCCATCCACTAGCAATAGACCCACCAGAGTAACCCCAAAGACCGACAGCAGCATTAGAGTCGATACCAGTGTCCTTTCCTGAGTTGAGCACAGCTCTGATGGAGTCTAAAAGGATATGACCCTCAAGATGGCCAGCACCGAACGCAGAATCGGGTCCCTCATAATCTGGCAAGTTCAGAACGAACTTTTGATCAAGAATCTTTTGCACTTCTGGACCTTGGCTAGATGATTGGGCTACGTAGGACATTGCACATCTAATATAAGAGGCATCTTCGGGAACCTGGAACGAGATAATTCGATCCAAATGTGCTCCTTTGGGAATCACCACAGTGGTGACTGCGGCAACATCTCCCTTGCCGGAAGTATTAGAGGATTTGAATTGAATCTGATAGGCGTGATCCACATTACTGAGGTTTGCCAGCGGATGCGGCACATCTCGGATCTTTAGAATTTCACCCAGTTTTTTAGAGCTAAGATCGCTTGGCGCATTGTACCAAGAGTCCTGGTCTGGTGGTGTAGGGTTACCGTTAGCAGCAAACGAAAGAGAGGAAAAAGCTGCCACTACAAAGAAACCCAAACTTGATAATTTCATTGTTAATTATTTATTGAAATGGGCAGGGTGCTAGGAGGGGGGAATAGCTAATATATATAGGGTCACCTATATATAGAGAAGAGACATCCCGGAAAGGAATCTTATATATCGAGACGCAAATAGATATTCACGGCATTCAGTTCTGCATTGGACCATTATGAATAAGACATTTCTATCAACGCCTTGAATGTCATCTAACGGTGTGGGGATTCTAGAAAATATATTCGGCCTAGGTTTCAAAAAATATGTCCAAGTTGCGGTTACCGGTTAGAAGTGGGGTAACACTATGAACAGAGGTATAAGAGACAGCAACAAGTAACAAAAACAATATCCCGATTAGTAAATTTTTTTTTTTTTTTTTTTTTTTTTTTTTTTTTTTTTTTTTTTTTTCATTTGAGCTCTACTGTTTTACAATGACTGCGCATATGGTACATCTAGATTAGCAAAAAAATAAGTGGTGTCTTTTGATAGGCTATTATCATATGCTTCTCAGATGATAGATGCCGATGAGCATTCCAATTTGAAGTATTTACGTACGTAAGAATATATGCATTACTAGGTTTCATTTATTTATTTATTTATTTTTTATTATTCTTTTTTGTCCTACATCGTTGTCACAGATTATTCAGCTATAGGTATATGTGCCAGCGGATATACTGTCAAAGCGTATAGGATCGTAGACTTTAGTACTATGGGTTATAAATACAACAGGATATAGTATCGCGGGCCAAAATCAATAAGGAGACCCTGAAGAAGAACCATCATCGTTATTACGCAATAACTATATACCCGTATTAACTGGAAAGTTATAAATACCCGTAGATCTCCTGACTGAATAGTAGTCAATTCAAGGGAGGGCTTTCACCTTACTGTTCAAAGAAGGGGGGTACTCTCAAGACTACGAGAAGAACGAAAAAAAAAAAAAAAAAAAAAAAAAGACCAGCCACAGCTCACAAAAATGACCTGCCAATTAAAAACAAGTCCGAAAATACCCTAATACTAGTCTAATAAGCACCAAGATACCCTCGTAACGCTACTCTAATAAGTGCCAAAACACTCTCGTATAAGCCCCAGCAATCATCACATGTGCGGCTTGGAGTAGTAGCTTAAAAAGTCGCAGGCTATATAATCACCACCAACTGTCACACAAAACTTCTGCAAGAATCCGCTTTGACACCAGCTCTACGTCTATCAAAAGCCAACTCCTAGTAACTCCTCCAAGCATGTAAAACACCTCTTTCGGTGAATGCACGTCTGATACTCACGTACTTGACTGGTTGCAGTCCCATCTGAGGCTCAACCCCTGTTACCACGGAAACGGTTCCAACCCTCCGCCGTTAGATGGGGCTACCATTTCCGAGCTTCCGGTAACGATATCACTCTTAGACCAAAAATTCTACAGATCCCTGCTTGCCTGCTGTATGAAATCGTTTCATAATTCCCCAATCTTTGTCGTTTTCATGACTCGAAGAGCATTTTAATACTATAAAGCTACAAAGGGCGGAGAGTGGGTCTCATTTTTTGCAGCTAAGCCCAACCCCCTTAAATTCGAGACCGAGCAGCAAGGAAAAACAAAAAAAGGTAAAAGCCTCTCTAAAAATACTCTGATAATCCTTAATTTTGTCGTCCTGCTTCTCTACGTACGTTTTCGTAACTGGAAATCCTCCCATAAAAGACCTGAATTGTCCTTTTTCTCTCCTTCTTTCCTTCTACATCTTTGCTTTCCATTCTCTTTTTCTTCAGTAAATTGGCGGCATGGAACGAGCGTTCAGTCTGCGAAGACAGGCCAGTACTAGACTCAAACGTCTGGTAAGCTCGTCATCTAGAAGATCTTTGAGAGAATTTACCAGCATTACCAAACATAAACTTACCAGGTCGAATGCGTCGTCTCCCTCGCTGCTATCTTCACTGTATTCTCCTGATCATCAGCAGCAGCACCAGCAGGAGTTGCGTTTAAGCCCTGTGTGTGTCAACAGTAACCAACTTTATTTGGTTTTATTCCATAGGAAAGCCACTAAAGTTCAGGTGGAACAGGCGAAACGACTGATAATGGAAAGGGGAGGGCTGGTTCGAGAGATTTCCATTTTACCATATCATATCAAAGCGACCATGCGAGATAATACTGTTGTCAAAGATTTGTATGGATTGAAAGGTGTCAAGCGGGTGGATGCTATGATGGACTATAGCTGAGCTGTGCATTTAGCTGGCTCGTCTTACTGCTGTGCAGTACCAAGTCGCTGCAGCGCATTAAAGCTATCACACTATAAGCTTTTGCATCAGAGGTCCTCGCGACGCCTTTATACTGGTTGCCCGCTGGCTGTATGCAAGTGCTAGAGAGAGAAAGAAAGAGAGAACAGAAAAAAAAAAACATTGCGTCATGTGCAATGGCCTTTTACGATACACTGTGTGTAGATTATGGGGTACGTCTCTCGCTCTCTCTCTCTCTCTTTCTCTCTACTAGAGTGGACATATTTAAACGGGCCGTTATCCTGTAGTTTTTTGTTTTCCAATCTCCTCTCCTCACCGCCACTAAAATGGCCGACCTGGAACGTTATTCCATTCGGTTTGCTGATACTGCGACCGATGAGGATATACGAATTGTCGAACGTCTAGTCGAAAGGGAGGGAGGGTATATTTTGTATGCCCATCAAGACCGGTCTGGGGTGGATGTGTTGGTGAATCGTCGTGCTGCTGTGTATTTGAAAGTTACTCCCTGTATAGAGCAATTTGAGCTCCTGTGAGTGTGGAGAGCGTATCTAAATCTCAAAGATGCCCTCTCAATACATTATGGCTCGAAGATGTCCTCTCAATACATTGCAATTACCAAGGCTTATAGGCTGCTACCAGTGGATTTATATTTCTGTTTCGAATTCACCACCGGAATTTCAGTGGGTGGTGGTAGACTCAGCATTTGTCACCAGATTCATGATGTAATTTATCGACACTTACAGCAATGTGTCTCCAATATCGTGACGCTATTGTCTCTGCTATCATACAGATGGCAATGGTACTTGGTACTGCCAACTAGTATATCTAAGATGATGAATTATCTAAAGCAGTTAAAAGACTGTTGGGTGTCTGCTTGCAACTGAATTATGTACTTCTATAAGTCAAGCGGGGTCCATGTGACGCAGAGAAAAAGGTAATAAAGGTTTATGTAACACGTTTCGATGAAATCTGTACAATACCAATACATAAGTAAAATGTAATTTTGTCTTCACATTAAACTGGAACAAGCTACTGCGGCGCCCCTTCTCTAGCTCCCCTGTTTAAAAAAAAAGAATTCCCCGCCAAAATTTCCCCACTTTCAATAGTCCGAGAGACCGAGCTCAATAGGTGAAAAAATACTCGACAAAGAGAGCTTTATTTTACCAAATATGCAGTACCATTGCATGGAATATCTACCGACTAACTCGAACTAAACGAAAATAATTCTTGTAGCTAGATATGTGTGGTGGCCGTTAGTCCACGTGACTTGACTATGGTGAGGTGGCCAAAAAACGCTTGTTTCTTCAAAGTCTCACATGGTTCAGGCGACCTTGGTTATCCAGTCAGCCAATTGACCAATTGATCAATTCGATATGCATGTATATGAGAATGCATTTTAGTAGAAGTATTTACAAGTAACCAGAGAACTGAGAGTCCTGCAGCTCGTATGCATGAATCAGGGATATTGGGTAATAGTAGAAACCGCATATAACTCGCTTATGCGTCTTTAATAGTTATCTAGTGATACGTGTAACAAGCGGTATGCTACCACCCCAGATGCTGTTGCATAGAATGAGAAAAAAAAATGTTTCTCGATGCATTCGAGTAGTCGGAAAAAAAAAACTACAAAAACCAAGTTATATCACTGTGTATTTCTTCAATGTGGGCCCGCTACTCTGGAATGAATTTATTAAATTCGATTGATCTGTAATTACCACAATTTTTTGATTGCATTGCCCATAGATTCACGTTCATTACTGTTACTAGTTGATTCGTTGGCTATTACGTACGTGCAACTGGAAAAACAGTATTATTATTATTCTTATTATTATTATTATTATTATTATTATTATTATTGTTATCTTTTTCCCCTCGAAGAAATTGAATCAATCAAAACCAGGATAAGATCTGCCATTGTGACCTGATATAACATACACGTCAGTTGTTCTAAATTTTTCAGTATTACAGCCCACTGTCCTGTTTTCTGGAACAAGAGCATAGCTATAAAACTTGTCTATTTAAACTACTCTTAATATTTTCACATCACCTATCTAAGAATTATTTCACCTTCCGACCATAGCTTATCTATAAGCAAGCATTCAAACACAAATAAGCATCCACAATGCCTAAAATATACCGAATAAAACTCACACCCGAGGCTAACCATACAGTGGTCCATCAACTGCAGTACAAAATCACCACCGAGGGCGGCCAGGTGGTTAAGCAGGGAAAAGGAGCTTTCAGTGCATATCTAAACAACACATTGGTGCTGTATCTACGCACCCACTCCTATGTCGACGATGTGTCCATTATGGAGAGTTGAACTCTCTACTGAATGAGCCAATCTCTACATAATTGGCCAAAGCATTATTTATTCTTTCTTGTACATTGAACTGTCTATCAAAAAGCACAATAATTGAATACCCATCACACCAAAACTCACGGAAACCACGCACCGGCCTCTATAGGACACAAGTTTTCGGATATACCATGCAATCCCAGTTTTTCAATTTCCCACGCGTAACAATTCTTGTTCGTTGATCTTTGGATCGCTGATGGCCAATGCATAATCTCGGATGCCTAGCGGGACTTTTTGGCGCTTTTCCAGGAGGTGGAAAACCCCCTAAGCGAATTCAGGGGAGCAAGGATTATTGGTTAACAACTCGCGTGGTGGGAAACGCTGCTAAAAAGCTATTAAGTTGCTGCGGCTCGAAAAAAAAAAATAAACAAACTAAAAAAAAATGTCCCGTGACTTGGTCAACCAAATAATAATAACAATAACAATAACAATGAAAGCTTCGAATAAGAGTTTACAAGCATAGGCTGGGTTTATTCAACTAGCAGACGGTCAATGCATGCACTGCTATTAATCAACTGGTCGCATAGACCATTGGTGTTATCAGCTGACTGCCACAGAATATACTGTTAATTAAATATTGATATGTACTACTCCATTATAGAATCGAATACTTCCATAAAATATAGAGCCAATAATCACAACTCCTCAGCTTTATTGTCAATTGCTGCTTCTAGTAGACGGATAACGGCATATACTCTTTCCCCAGGTTTGTTTACTACCAAATTCCATGTGCCCGTTCTATTGGGGCTCCGTACGCCACAGTACGGATAGTGCGGGTGATAAGATCTACCTCGCGCGACGGAGATCTTAGGCATCTGCGGCGGCTCAAATCCGGGCAGCTGCGTCAGAAAGTGTAAGTCCATTTAGATATCACAGAAAGTATAAATACCTTTCCTGAAGGAAGAATACAATTTTTTCCTTTTCTCTTTTGCCGTTTTTGTATCTGGATCTCTCTTTCTTTTTCCATCTTTTACTTTTCTTTCGTCTTCTTGATTGGTCTTTATTACTTTAGTCCTTCTGTTTCTAGTTGTCTCTCTCCTTATCTTTTTCTAGTTCTATCACTAAGAACACCGTATCAGATAAAAAATGAATCAGCGTTACACTCTCCGTTTCAAGAATAGTACCCCAAATAACGAAATCAAACAAGTGCAGCAGATTATTCTCAGTCAAGGTGGTGGGGTCATGTATGCCGAGATGCCGTCTGGACATTATAATGCTATTATGAGCTCGAAGACCGTCTCAGAGGTGAAACGACGTCCCAGTGTTGACATGGTATCGAGATTTGGGGCAATCTGATATCTTCTGTCACATCATTTAATAGCCTGTCAATCTCCATGGGTAAACCTATTGGACAAATCGCATGTGTATAACTGCATGGCTACCAAACATGAGCTGGCAATCGACCATTGCCTGTCCACTATTTATTGAGAACAAAAACTTCGAAAAAAAAAAATAATAATTATAATGGTACAAAAAAATGTTAGATTTTCAAGGGTCATTCTATGGAGCTAGAGTTTCTATACTGGTGTGAAGCAAATATCCTAGTCGGCGAACTAGCAGCTCCTTTCTGACCGATAGACTATAATTGGAGACATTCCCAACCTCCATAGAGAGTGGTTTTTATGCAAAAAATTAAGCTGAGATGGTAAGCAATTGAAGAAAATAAAATTAGCAGGGTAAGGATAGCCTTTCTACGACTATCTTCAATGTCACCTACATGTATCTATATATATATACAAGTTGGAATCTCCATGAGGAGTTTGGTCGCATGGGCCGCATACTACTCTAACCAAATAAATGATTACGAAAATGTCAAATAACTACCCATTCATTGTCCGCTTTAGCGCACATGTAGCACAGTACACATTAGAAGCCCATATCACTTTTATCGAAACACATACTGGTGCTCGAGTCAGTCGGAAATGGCTAGGCGGGTCTGAAGCAGCATTGACCTACAAAAGCATAGAATACTCAGACAACTGCCCGAGGTTAAAAATGCTAGACAGATCTATATTTCTTTGGAAAAGATACCATATACATGATGATACTTTTGATTATTTCGTTCATAGGGCATGAATTTCCACTTAAGCCGCACGGGGTACTTGAGCCGCACAACGTTGGAGCCTAATTCGAATGTCTCATGTTCAAAAACAAATGCACTCCCTAACACGCAAAACACCTAAGAATGATTTCCCTAATTTGCAATCAGTAATTATTGAATGGGAGATTGATAAAGACATTTGAAATGACATGTGGCAGCTAGTGTGAACCACTGCGTTAGATCACTTCGCTATTCCCCGCTGCCCGCTGGTGCCTCATTTACCCAGAAAGAAAAAAAAAAAAAAATAACCATTAAGAAAGCTATGATCTCAATATTCGGTGAGTGCAGTAGCTTTATAACTAGCCTCACGATCTAGCCCTTAGTATAGAGCTTTTATTACTCCAATTCGTGAGTAGTGACTATCACGTGTGGTGGAAAAGTTGCCCAAGTAATAGGAACCAACTTCCTTGTCCTGGAGATCCCTATCCTTCATGATCCACACACATTCTTGCACCCACTAGCATGGACCACTTGCATCAAAGACATACGGTAGCTAGTAATCAGCAAAAATTACCAACTGTCTGCTGGAAGTGAGCAGTGGGAAGCGCGGTTCCCAAGCTAGTTAACTTCACATTTTTTGTACTCTTTTGGAACAGGTGCATGGCAGCAGGCTCAGTAAGCCGTGAGACACACTGATAATGCAGGAAATGGGAACCTTTAATAGTGCCTATCTTTTATGAATGTTTTCTGGAAATTTCCGAAACATTATCCTACTTTCCGAACCCAAATATCGATTAAGCGCACCGGCTATAATATCGTATGCGATACGTTTTCAATTACGACGTTGTTTCCACTATTTTGGAGGATATGCACGGTGATTTTTACAGGAAAACATATGATACCAGTACTTTTTACACAAAGATAAAAACCCTCAAGAAGTGTACTGGGAAGCTTAATATGTCTAGTTCACCCTTCATCAACTT